>JBAMJV010003883.1:0-93915 GCA_037951105.1 Echinarachnius parma | reverse complement strand
GTAGGAGTTATTATTGACTCAAATTTGTCTTGGAATGAACATATTCATAATATAACTATTTTGATATCCCGGAATATTGGTATTTTGTATAAAATGAAATATTTGATAAATGATAGATCTTTATTTACTCTTTATAATACTTTCATTTTACCGTATTGTAATATGATAATAATGGGCAAACTGTAGTAAAATTAAAATAAACTCGTTTCTCTTGCAGAAGAGAGCAATTCGTATTTGTACACAATCTAATTATCTTGCAAATTCTAACCCGTTATTTAGTCAATTAAAAACGTTAAAAGGTTTATGACATACATACGCTCAAAACTGCCATTTTTATGTATACGTACACTTCCAGCATCTTTCCTAAAGTTGTATTTATTATAAATGTAAACGTACACTCATATTTAACTCGACATGCTCATGATTACCATCTTAATAATCCCAAACTTAGTTTAGACCTACGATCAATTAGACACCATGGACCAGATATTTGGAATAACTTAGGTACCTACTACCTAACCATATTAAAATTAGGACCTCCCTTTATTCATTTAAAGCTAATATGAAAACATATTTGTTAACTCAGTATAGTTTGCTAGATCTTACATAGAAATGTTAAATAATTCGATTTGTTATATCTTGGAATTGTTCTATTTTTGTTTGTCAAGAGGAAAGGTCCCTCATACATTTTAATATTATTACACGTAATTGAAGCCACCACACACTTAATTTCACAGTATTAGTCTCTTATTGTTCTATGCACCAAGCTAAAGTTTTGCACTATGCACAAATGCACTTTTCAATACGAAACATGTCACTAAATATATTTTGTTATTTTCACTCGAAATTAATTCAGCCATGTTCACTTTGAATAATTTCACCTATATCTTATTTATCATTGAATATAACACACAAATTTATAATACAATTGATAAATGGATTTTTAATCGCGTCCCTTGCATAGGTTGTTCTTTATTTGCTAACTCGGCAGAGGTCACAGTCATCATCAAGCTTTTGCGCTTACATGTGGTCTCCTGCTTTTTCCTTTATACAAAAATCTTACTAAGCATTACATAAGATATCCATTCTCCCCCTTATTTCCTATTTTATATTATGCAGATTATTTTTCACGATGGATTGGCACCAATCAATATATTTGTTTTTGCTTGTATTTTAATTAGAAACATTTTGTTAAACTTGCATGTTACTTATCATATATATCAGGGGCCGCGGAACATTTTTGAAAAAGGAGGGCTGACCACATTTAGGCTGTTATTATAGTTATTATTTTGCGCTTATGTATTTCTTTGTTTTAAGCCAAAAAAGTGGGGGGCTGCAGCCCCCCCCCCCCCCCCCCCAGCCCCCCGGTTCCGCGGCCCCTGTATATTTGTATGATGTTTCTTTGTATGATGTTTCTTTGTATTGATTTGAAAAAGTAGAAATAAAACAAACAAACAAACATTCATAAAACACCCGACACGTCTGATCCACTTCCCCGTTATTACTAACATTCAAAGAGTATACAAACACGGGCGTCAACAGCTTCTCCAAAGGAGGGGGGGGGGGGTGGCATTGCGAGGGGGCGAATCGAATGAGCAGGGGAGGATGTGGGAGGGGGTTTTGCATTTTTTGGCTTGAAATGTTGTGATTTGGTGCATACCTGAGACATAAATTGTACATGATATGTCCATGTAGTGCAAGCTATGGAATCAATCAAACATACATAATAATGTATAGAGTATAGATATATGAAAAAGTGGGGAGACAATCCCCTCCACTTTCAAATGTGGGGAGGGGGGGGGGGGCGGGGCATGACCCCCCCCCCCCCCCCCGTCACCAGCCTGTTGGCGCCCATGAGTGTATACACACTGAATCGTATTTCTCATTGACATCATCCAAACCATCAATCAGACAATAAATAAAACTTTATCCTACCTATATCCAAAGGGTTGCTGGAAAACCTGAGCTGTTCTTGCCCGAACCTGCACCGTACGACTTTCATGGTCCTGCGCCAGTACACAGGTTGACCTCGTGCGAAGCAGAGATCTGAGCATCCCGGCTGTCTGCTCATAATCATCTGGTACGGCGTCTTCCTCCTCGACGCCTTCGCTTTACTCCAAACCGAAAACCATCCTGTTAAAACGGCTCTAATCCTCCTATCAAAATCGGAGTCACTGGCAAGCTCTATGGAGGGGTATCCCGCAACGACCTTCCATCCATCATCGTCATCTTATTTTCCCTCCGCTATATTTCAGCGATCCATGGGCCGCAAAGACATATAACGCAGGAGCACAAGAGTGGAGCTGAAGAGTAAAATTGCCGTATGATGTAAAATGGATAATGTTGTGGATAGAGTAGATGAGGATCCAGATGTATCTTGTCTGATCAATAGTACTGGAGTGACGACTTGGAGAGTACAGCAACAACAGTCTCGGCGTGTACCTCAACCGCCCTCTGGCTTGCCAACAACACATGATATTGTGGGGCAGAGAAATGTACTAACTAATAAGCGTGGAAAGGGGTAGAACGAGCTATAAGGTTTGTAAATTAACTGGTAAAATATAACGCAAGTCAAAACACAGCAGCAAATCAATCGGCAAACAACAGGAACATAAGGTATAGTGTAGAACGCAAAGGGAGAACAGAGAGACGAGTTGACGCAAGTAAGTCTGGTTGTGCACTGATTCAATAAAAGTAAAACTGCCAAATATTTACACAAGTTAACAAAGGATATAAAATGGGGCTGATAGTGGAATGCGACGGGCAGAAAGAGAGAAGGGGAGAGAGGCTATACAAGAGTAAGCCAGAGGGAAACAATAGAACAGAAATAGCAGTAGACATGAATGGGGTGACGGTGACAAAAGGGATGAGCATAATAGAATTACCTGAACTAAATACCAATGGACATGAACAAGGGGCATAGCAAGTGCTAAATAATAAAAGGGGTGAAATTGTACAAAATAAATCCCTACAATATCGCATCTCGTGAGATCACTTCCTCTATTCATGTCCACTCAGGTATGGCCGCGGCCGCCATTTCTCATTACTATACAAATGCTATATCTAAAAGGAGAACATACACAACCTAACTATACCCGGTTGCCTATAAACTTGAACACACTATCTCGAACTCTTAAGGGGGTATCCCACTGAGAGGCGAACGTTTTGCGAACGTTAGCGAATTATGCAAATTTGGGATTTCGCCCGAATTCGTTAAAGGTTGCAAAAAGTTCGTTAACGGTTGCAGAAAGTTCGCTAAAATGTTGCAAATTGTCGCTAAATATCGCAAAAAAGTCGCTAAATTTCGCTAATGGCAGAGGAAAAGTTGGCGAATCCCAAATTCGCTATATTCGCTAACGTTCGCAAACGTTCGCCTCTCAGTGGGATACCCCCTTTACAAAACACGTGCGATTCGCATTGCATGTTTAAAGATCCCGCGCTCATTTAGGCTAGCCGTGATAACGGTCAATCCTTTTATGCAATATCCCTCGCGTGAGCACTCGACCATGAGTGCTCCCTTATTTGCATGGAATACGTGCATTGAAGTATACCACTACGCAGGGGCGTAGACAACGGGGTGGGGGGGGGGGGGATGTGAGGTTTTAGTGAAGGATATATAATTTATTTTATGTGTGTATCTGTATACGAGTGGGAAAGAAAACATTAGTTGTATGAGCTTAAAGACTTGTTATAATTCTAACGTTTAAAAAGTAATTGATACATCCACTTTCAATTTTCGCTGCGCGCTTCGCGCGCGAACAGATTATCTAAGTTTGTTGTGTATCTGGTGTTTGGTCTGGGGTGAATTTTTTTTCAGTATACCGGGCCACGTAGTTCCAGTGTAGGCTGGTAAGCTCTGGCTGCTTGTGTGACGTGCACCAAATTGCACCATTTCAAGTATCTGCAAAATCTTCTCCGTGGGAGGGGGATACACCCTCCCAAACCCTCCCTATTCGGCTCTGCCCCAGCCATCGGTATAGCTTCGCCTCTCGGGACTCATTCTTGGCTAAGTTGCTGGATCATACATACATGTGGCATATAGTGATTTTGAAACTGTGTATGACGCTAAATATAAATACATTATTTGTGTTTGTGTTGGAGTGCATATTCAGTAGTGTGTCAATTATTTGTTTTCCTCGTGAAAATATATTTAAAATTTCTGGTTGATCAAATCATAACACGCTTTCCCAGATACAGTCAATACGTAGGCAAGCACCATATTGCACTTGGTCTTGGCCGCGAACAAATTGGTCTTGGTCCGGTAAACGGCAAATCATCCCCTAGGTGTAAGAACCTGTCTACTCCAGTCAATCTAGCAAATATTAGGGGGTAACCTCGGCAAAATTGCAACACGGGATTTTTTTTCTCGGGGGCTGCTAGCATCTCTTGGGCATCCACCCTCCGAGTTTGCCAGCAGCCTGGGGGCTGCTAGCTTCTCTTGGGCATGCACCCTCCGAGCCAGCCAGCAGCCTGGGGGCTGCTAGCTTCTCTTGGTAGCCCCCATAGATCCGCCACTGGGTAACATAAGCCGTGAATTTAAAAAAAAAAGTACAATATTGTACACACTAATAAATATGCATTCATTTCAGGTAATAGATAATGTATCAAGGATGGAAATCGTTGGGGGCGCTTGCCTCTAATGATAAAGATAAATACGAGGATGAAATCAAGCCCCCTCTACCTTCACCCCATCTCTCCGACCAAGTGACTGTCGCCACTGCTTCTGTAACATACTTTTTGCCGTCAGAAAAATACGGGACTGCACATAATAATGATCATATGATACTATACTGTTGTTAAATGGCGGTGGAGGGTATAGCACGGAACATTACATCCCGAGGGATTTAAAATGCTATTGAGGGAAGAGTAAATATGTCCCGAGACGAAGTCGAGGGACTTATTTTCTTCACGAAATAGCATTTGAAATCCCGAGGGTAGGAATATTCCGTGATTTTCCCGACAATAAATTGAACAACTGTTTTATCATCTGACTGTCAAACACAGGGGTGTAATATTGCCATGGTATATCAAAAAATATAACACAGCAGCGGCATGTACTGTATTTACTAAGTCATGTGATAAACAATATTATATCCCTCATAAGATCGTTTTACCATTGTATTTGACAAATGATAGTTTTGGACAACACGCGCAATCCCCGCGCAATCACGTGACCGGGCTTGTTACCAAAAATTAACACTAAAAGTTCGTTACGCGTTCGTCCCATAGATCATGTGTTTTAGCAAAATGCACACGCGATCAAATTTGTGCAGTACTCTTTGGCGCACACGTTCTAGTCACGTGATTGACATTGCTGGTAAAAACTAACACCCTGGAAGAAGAACGCCAAGACAGCCAATAAGCACATCCGTGGGAGCGCTAGCACGCATTCATTGCGTATGTGCGCAACAGCCAGCGCGTTGGTGCGCACTCAGTTTTGCGTCTTTGTGGATTGTATGCGCAAAATAACAATGACTTTAAGCGTATTAGATGCGCCGTGGTTCATGAGGCGCATACTGGCTATTGATTTTTATATCAAAATTTACAAGCGATTTTATGAAATATTCAAGAGATTTTCACTTATTTTGCTATAAGCTGAACACAATCCGTGATATTGATGAGTGATATAAAACAACTAACGAATGTGCTTGATTGCGATAGGCAATCTATTACCTCGGTGGGCTCAAAATGACTATTACCCTCAGCTACGCTTCGGGTAATAATCATTTTGAGCCCACCTCGGTTATAGATTTGACTATCACAAGAAGCCCATTCGTTAGTTGTATAATATTGCATGTTTATGATGAGACACCGAGGAAGGAAATAATAGGGGGGAATTTGAATTTGCCCCCAACAACAAAATGAAACATGATCCGATGTAATCAAGTGATCCCCCCGGCCCCTCCACATGTCCACCACCCCCCCCCCCCCTCCATCTGTTCGACCACGCTACGCCACTGTTTCAAGTAGCATTCTTGACGTCAACAAAATACAGAACTGCAAATGTACATAGATTCATGTTACGTCCGTGTTGACGTCATCGTGATCATACCGTGTGTGGGCGTGCACGGTCAGTGTGTGTCCTTCGACAGTATACGCCCAGTGGCGGATCTACGGGGGGGGGGGGGGGGGGGTTAGGGGGTTTAACCCCCCCCCCCCCCCTTGGGCTGCCAAGTGAAAATGTGATGTGGAAAACATCACTTACGGGGGTTCAAAATAGCAAAAAAAATCGCCGCTTCGCGGCTCGTGGACAATGTTTCGCATCGTCATTGGGTCAAACCCCCCCCTTAGCAAAAAGACATCACTTACGGGTTCCATTGGCGTAGCGAGTTACGTAATACCTATTCAACTGGGGGGGATGTAATCCGATGAATGAATAGAATGATCATCCCCCCCACTTGAATGGGTATCAATGTCATGTCTACGCCCGTGACGGGTTCAAAATAGCAAAAAAAAAATCCCCGCTTCGCGGCTCGTGGACGATGCTACTAAGCTGCGCATCGTCATTGGATCAACCTCCCCTTCTTTAGCAAAAAGCTAGATCCGCCCCTGACCCCGCATAATTATAGCTAGTCTTATTTGCAGTCCAATTTGAGATTGACAGAATTTTACACCGGGCCGAGATACACATTCTGTAATTAGCCACTGAATCTGACCTATGGCCACTGAATCTGACTTATAGCCACTTAATCTGACCCATAGCCACTAATCTGACCTATAGCCACCACCCTAGGGTCAGGGTATAGGGTTAGGGTTAGGGTTTAGGGTTAGGGTTAGGTTATGTTTTTGTTTTTGTTTTACTAATAGTATAGCAATGTGTATCTCGGCCCGATGTCAAACTAAGATTGACGTCAACAAAATACAGAACGACCGAAAACTATGAAGATGAAACGGACTAACTTGGCCTTAACCTGGAGAGGCTTTGGAGAGTGATACATGGATAACTCAGTCTCAGAGCTCTAGAGGCTTCAGTTTGCCCAGATCAGTCGAGATCATCACCCGATCATCATCTTTTCAATTTCAGCATGTTCAGCCGTCGCCAGCACCAGGAAAGCTCCATCGACAGAGCTCCCATCGCCCATGCACCGCGCGTAACAACAGGTAGGGACTTCCCCCAAATCTATTTCCGCAGTTTTCTGAAGTTTGCGAATCTATAGTGAGAGTGAGACTAACTTGAAACGAAATTTGAAAGCAGAGTCGAACAATACATTATCTTCAATTGCACACCTTCTTGATACTTGATACTTGATGCAGTAATCCCTTGAAGCAGCTATATGAAGGCCTGAGCTTTTAATTGCTTGCTATAATTCTAATAATTATATCCCATTTCCATTTTCATAATCATATCTTTTTAGACTAAACAAAGGATTGTGGTCTATGATTTATGTGGCTTCCGTGGTGTGGCTGATTAAATTGTGAAGATTCTGGACTGGTGGCACCATGTTTCTGAGAAGAACTTTTTGAAAGCTCTAGGTACCACTCTTACTCAAGCAGAATTTTCACGATTGTTTAAATTAGAACTCTTAAGAAAACTATCAGAATGGAATCTCTTTCTAGTTATATTTCTCCAACCAAGTCCAAGGGAAGGAATTAATTTTATTTTTAATGAATTAATGACTTTGGGGCTACTTTTTTTAACTGATGGATTTCACAAAATATTTCACATAATTCCCTATGGTAATTTTAGGGGCTACCTACTGATTTCAGGGAGCTATTTTGAAAATTAGAGGGCAAAATCGCCCTCGCCCCCCCTGTATTTCCTCTAGTTTCTCCTTGCATAGTTCTCAGAACTAATTTTGGTGAAACTGAAAACATACCCTTTTCATCTTTCCACTCTAGCGGGTCTATCTATCTTCAAGAACTATAACAGTGCTACCGTATCGTAATTGTGTTAACACGTTCCCATCAAGTTTCTGAAATCCCCATAGACTTTGTACACAAGCTACCTGGTTCTGGTCTAGACGTGGTGGCATAGCACTAAGCAAGCACCTTTGGGTAGGGTCCAGGGGGCGGAGCCCCTGGAAGCTCTTGGATTTAACTATTCAAAGCTCCAAAATGGAAAAATAATGCTAAAAAGCAAGCAACAAGCACAGAAAAAAGAGAGAAAAGCCTGGGGGATGGAGGGGGGGGGGGGGGGGGTGAGGGGTGGGAGGGGCGGGAAGGGGCTCTGCCCAGGAACCCCTCCTTCGCTACACATAGTTCTGTTTAGACTGGTCTAATTAACCAATAACCATCCAGCACAACATTATGTCACAAGTTTGTTCTCTGGAAAACATGTGAATTGATCCTGCATTAATCAATCCAATTTGAACCTGAAAGTAGAACTATCCAAGCTTGCAAATTTCAAGGACATGGAAATAACAATAAGATGTTACAGGAGGAGAGAAATAGAAAGAAGGGGGAGAAAAAAAATGATCATAATTGGGGCAGAAAATGAGGAAGAAAAAAAAAGAAAAAAAGAAAGAGAGATGGGAGAACATAGAGATTAAAATAAAGACAGAAAGTAGAGGCAGAGATAGGGAGAGGGGGGTGAGGAGGGAGAGAGGGGTGAAGAGGGAAAAGGAGGGGGAGATGGGAGGGGAAGAGTGATTTTAAAGGGATCTAGTAACATTTTCCAAATCCAAACTTACTTCAAACTCTAGTGGTTCTCTCATGAATATCTTGTTAACCAAGAGAAGCATGGAACAGGTTTTAGTTTGTTGAATTTCCCTTTTGTTAAATTTATAGATACTTACGATTTAAGTTTTCAGATTATCAATACTTACGATTTAAGTTTTCAGATTATCAACTGGAAAGTTTTAACTGAAGTTAGTGCAAGGAGTTGGCGAATATCACTTTGCATCTTAGCTCATTTTTCGGCCATAAAACATTAATTTAACGTGAAATTTTCACACATTACTCAGTGGACATGTCAGATCACAAACATAAACATTTTATTAATCATTCATGTCACTTTTGGCGCATGTCAGCATTTTAAAAGTAACTAGATCCCTAGTGTAACCCCATGTGTGCCATAGTCTACTCTTGCCACAATGCTCAGCTCTATTGATGTATTCCTCCATACCACGGGCGTAGCGAGTTACGTAATACCTATTCAACTGGGGGGGATGAATGAATAGATCATCCCCCCCACTTGAATGGGTATCAATGTCATGTCTACGCCCGTGATCCATACACAATTCAGTACATCACTGTGGAATGAATTGTAAATACTCTTGACTTCTTAAACAAGCTTCTATATATTGTAAATGGAATAGGGGAGGGGGGGGGGGGGTATTCAAAACTTGTAAACTTGTCTCAAAATAAATGAATGCAGAGAAATGGAGAGAGCTATCTTTCTAGACAGAGAAAGGGAGAGGGAATAAACAAGAACTCATGATACTTGCTGTTTATTGGCACACAGGTTCTGTTTGCTAACCATGTTTTCATGTTGCTACACAAGAGACTAAACTGTAAGATGCCAATAGAGGGCATCACATCTATTTGCCAACTGGCAATTTGGCACAGACCACAGTTTACTCCCCATAGTCTTGTGTAAATGGCTGAATTTTACAAGGGTTGGGAAGAAAAATACAAAGTCACTCAAGATCTACATTACTTTGTAGGCCACCTAATGAACTCTACAGATTGTTAAGTTATTTTTCAAAAAGCCAGTTGAATACTCTTAATTTAAAAATTGAAATCTTTCTGAATAGTTGGACAATTTGGGGATTCTTTAAAAAGAACATGAAACCAAAGATTGTTGAGAGAATATTTTCTTAGACAGAGAATAATAGAAGAGGAACTGTTTTTGTTTTCTTTTCTGAATAATGTAAGGTCTGAAGAGTATGATATTTTGGGATTCTTGAGACAAGTAAAACACAAATTCCTGAAATAGTGCCATAATTCTTCAGGGTAGAATGATAGAATCACATGATTTTCAGTGACTGAGAGGTTAACCCATTGAGGACTTTGTCCAAAGTGTGTTTGAATGGGGTCTTTGGAAAATGTATGTTAATCTTAACTTAAAGGGATCTAGAAACTTTGTTGACATACTGTGCAACGATGTACATTTTGATAATGTTTATTTGTGTGATCTGAAATGTCCACTGAGTGATGTGTGAACATTCTATGGCAAATGAATGTAATGTCATATTACCAAGTAATGAGCGAAAATGCAAAGTGATATCTGCTAACTTATTGCACTAACTTTGTACATAGATGAAAGTCTCCCAGGGAGACTTTTATCTTTCATCCAAACACTTCAATCATAAATATATTTATAACGAAAGAGAAAACCTAAACCTAAACCTAAACCTGTTTCATGCTTCTGTTGGTAATTAATACAAATAGAACAAGTTATGTGAGGACTGCTGTACTAGAGTTCTAACTAAGTTTTGTAGATTTTCGACAACGTTACTAGATCCCTTTAATCTTATACCCCAACCATTACAGATCCAATGGGTTAACGCAAAGCCCATGGGAGGAAGGAGTGGTCTAAGGTGAGCGGATGGGTCTCGACTTCCAAGCCACTTTGGGATTCTTTTACCCGTAATTGTCTAGAGAAAACTGGAAATGCCAATCCTAGGTACTTTTCCCTGGGATATTTACAAAAAAAAATGGTTGTTAACAGTATTCTTGGTTATCCATGTATGGCTAACCTGTGGCAAAAACAGTATATTATTAGTTTTAACTTATACACCAATGAAAATATTCGACTTTCAAGCCATTTTTGGATTCTTTTACCCGTAATTGTCTAGAGAAAACTGGAAATGCCAATCCTAGGTACTTTTCCCTGGGATATATTGACAAAAAATGGTTGTTTAAAACAGTACTTATTCTTGGTTATCCAAAATGGCTAACCTGTGGCAAAAACAGTATATATTATTATTGATAACTTTATTCTGCACTAGAGCTGAGTCAAACCGAATGGCTATTCGATATCCGACCATGAAGGTCGGATACCGAATACAAATTTTCGGATACGAATATCCGAAAAAAAAAAAAAAAAAAAAGCTTTTTTTTCTTCTTTTTTTTTCCCCGTTTAATTTTGTAATCCCCATTCGATAGATTAGATCAGAAAATGGCACATTGAACCCTGCTTATCTATTGCTAAAGTTAAAAGTTAAGGTATTTTACATAAATTACAAATAAACAAAACAAATAATAAACCAAAGGTAAGAGGATTATTATACAAGTGGTATAGTGAGTGCCAAATTTAGAAGAATCTATGATGAGATATCGAAGTATTTCATCTTGACAGCAGTTTGTACACTAACATCACACTGTACTGCCGATTCTAATTGAAAAAACGGACAGAATATTTATTTTTTTTAAAAAATAAATAAAAAATATTTCAGAAATAATATCGCTAATGATATTCGTTTGTCTCGCAATGTATGGTCAAACTAGGAATCTAAACGATCATGACGTTTCGTATGCTACTGCAATACTTTGTCAAATGATAATATCGAATGTAGACACTCGGCTTTAATGCTCTACCGTGGCTCCCAACATCACAATCTCGCATGAGCGATTGCGTTCCTGATAGGTCAACAACGGAACACGCCGATTGGCCGGTGCACACGGGCACTCGACCAATCAACGGGACACTGGATCGGCCCGCCTAACGAACCAGCGTACGATACGTCGCCACGACACTACCCCGACCAACCGGCCCCCAACGGTTGATGCCAAACCCACGGTAGAACCTAGCCACCTTCTCGCTACAACGCTCATATCTACGTATCAATTTCAGGGCTGGGCGCCCGTATGTTCAATCAATAATAGTAAATATATAATCCATTGCGGATATAGTATCAGAAATAATATCGCTAATGATATTCGTTTGTCTCGCAATGTATGGTCAAACTAGGAATCTAAACGATCATGACGTTTCGTATGCTACTGCAATACTTTGTCAAATGATAATATCGAATGTAGACACTCAGCTTTTATGCTCTACCGTGGCTCCCAACATCACAATCTCGCATGAGCGATTGCGTTCCTGATAGGTCAACAACGGAACACGCCGATTGGCCGGTGCACACGGGCACTCAACCAATCAACGGGACACTGGATCGGCCTGCCTAACGAACCAGCGTACGACACGTATGTGCACGTTGTACACAACGTATGGAAGTTCTATGCTCGCTGCCATGATACCCCAATGACACAACAGTGTTTGCTGGCACCAATCAGCGTCGCGCATTTCCGGCGTTGCGCGTGCAATGATCTAGTGTAAACTCTGCGAGCAATCGTACCGCTTAACGTTGCGTCAATTTGAACTCGGAACTCAATCTAGCTTTCATAATTTCTCTTTTATTTAGAAATTCAGCATTGTGGAAGAAATATGGATCATTTTACAACAAACTTCTTATCCTACTCTTTCTTATCGATATGTTTGTATTCAATTTAACTGAATATTCACATTTATATAAGACATTTAAAAAGGGGTTAAATATGACAAAAAGGCTTTCACGGATGAATTAAAAGCCTATTTTTAAGACGAAATATTGAAAAACCTAGAGTTTTCCCGACAAAGCGAGTGTCATAAATGTAATATTTGGGACCTGTTCTTGATTTCATTGATTGGTTTTACAACTCTTAAATAGTCAGTTTTTTAGCTAAATTCCTCAGAAAAATTGTTAGCCGTAAATCTCATGAACAACAAATCATACGGTTCTGCGCGTAAGACCATACCCGAGCGCGTCGGCATCGCTATCCAGCTGCTTACGCCGGTCTGAATAATTTTTAACGTGCTTTGCCCCTCGTCATTGATTTACCATCGAACTTTTCGAATAACACGAAATAACAGCTTTTAAAATGAAATAAATTAGATAAAACATCTTACCTGGATTAAATAGTAAATCTGACATCGATTTCACTAGTTTAAATGTAATTTCATAATCAGATAATAAATAAATTACCGAATTTGTTGCTCATAACGCTGTGACGGCGTGAGTGAGTTCCGCGCACTCATTGGTTTAGATTCATGCTGGAATTTGCGTAACATGCAATGGCGAAGGATAGCCACGCCGCTAGACATGGCTAAACTCCCAATGGAGTCGCCCACGAATGTTGCTTCAGCTGCTTTTAGAGTAAATTGTTAATTTTATATCTAGAAAATAAAACAAAATAACGACAAGTTGTTTGTGAATTATTTATAAATACATATCTAATTTTCCTAAAACACATCGTGTATGTCCGTATTTCCTTCCACGGTCGATATAAAGTGCAATAAAAATGCGGCTGTCCGAATTTTTCGAAAATTTGATATTTTTCTCCTAACTTCAGAAAGTTGTAGCTTAAAAACTGACATTTAAGAGTTGCAACTGTCAATATGATGATGAAAATATAAACAAAGAACATTACTTCCATGAAAACCTAATTTATGTAAAAACTCTAGAAATATGAATATTTAAATTTTAAAATAACCTTGAAATTTGGCTCTTTTTACTTGCATTTTCACCCAATCTTCGCGGCCTACTAAAGTCTTGAAAAGAAAAAAATTGTCCATTGATTTGTATATCATTTGAAAGCTGACGATCAGCTGATCGTAGCCGTTTTTGTTAAAACATCTTATAACTATTCTGATTGGATAAAGAATCAGAGAGATGTCTCAGTAAGCCAATAAGACAACTCGACAGAAAAATCAAGAAAAATGTTACGGGAAAGGCCGGTCGCGTACCGTACATGGCAGCGCCCATATGTTTTCCAGCGTGCACATACGTGACGATACGTCGCCACGACACTACCCCGACCAACCGGCCCCCAACGGTTGATGCCAAACCCACGGTAGAACCTAGCCACCTTCTCGCTACAACGCTCATTTGACAAAGTATTGCAGTAGCATACGAAACGTCATGATCGTTTAGATTCCTAGTTTGACCATACATTGCAAGACAAACGAATATCATTAGCGATATTATTTCTGATACTATATCCGCAATGGATTATATATTTACTATTAAATTTTTGTTTGTTTGTTTTTTTGTTTTTGTTTTTGTTTTTTCAAATTTCGGATATTCAATATCCGACCGTTTTTACACGACTCATATTCGAAATTCAAAATATTCGATTTGACTCGGCACTATTCTGCACTAATGAAACAATTCCATTAAATATATCCTGGTGAGTTGTTTATTGATAATGAACTAGGGTACCATATTTAAAATAATTTCTGTCATACTTTTTAGTGAACAAAGTACAGAAATTAAGCAAAGAATAGACTCCTATAATTTACCCACTGACTTTTCAAATGTTAGACCCCAAAAGAATACTTTTTATAAAGAAGGAAATCTACTGATTCAGAAGTTGGAATTACAGAGAATGTCTTAAATGCATTGTATGGTTATGAGTCGGCAAATACATGTAGCATTTAGCATTTCTGCCTATTATATGTGGCCAAATTAAATACACATTTTTTCTTTCAACCCTTGTCAGACGTTGCATGTGGCAACATATTTAATAGATCCCTTTGTTAAAAAGATATTTACGATTAAAGTGTTTAGATTAACTATCCACTGGATAGTCATAACCATGTACAAAGTCAATGCAATGAATTAGTGAATATCAATTTGTGTTTTCACTCATAACTCTGCTATTTTCTCACATTACTCGGTGGACATATCAGATCACATCAATTCATCATTGTTTGCACATCAACAAAGTTACTAGATCCCTTTAATATTGTCGAAAAACTATAACATTCCTTACTCCCCTTTTCTTGTCTCCTTGATGAGGAAATGTCTTTGATACTAGTAGGAAAGGGAAGTGCCAAATCACATGAGCAGCGCATAATCATGGTCATTCCAGGCGAGGAAATATCAACATCAATTTCCTTGTCAGAGTGCCTCCCTTTGAGCGTATTATCTTGTCTGGATGGTTGCAAACGAGAGTTACAACCATCTAGCTCAGTTGGTATATTGGGTTGAGTTGGATATAGCTACCCAGGAGGTTTCAAGGTCGAATCCCTGGGGGGCCCAATTTTTAAGTTTGCTCATTTTTATTTATGTGTCAGTTTCCCTATGTTTGAAATTTAAAAAATACAAATTCACATTATAATCAGGTTGTTAGAGAAGACCCCATTGACAAAGAACTGAAGGTAACCTGTCCAAGACTAGTTCAGAAAACAGTCTGTCCATGGTCTTTGGAGATTTGCATGTTATTACAAAATAAAATTGTCTTGAATTGAGTCTTAGAGACAGATTCTGAAATGCTCCACATAAAGTCATGTTCCTTTAGGTCAAAGCAGACACCTCTTTAGAGGTACACCAAGCAGCTAGGTGGGCAAGTTTGGGGGGGGGGGGGCGGGGGGAGGGCAACATTGCGCCCCTCATGCAGATATTCTTGCCTCATCATAAACATGTGGCCAAGTTCCTCTTGGTCACAGTAACTGCATCTGTAGGGGTACTGCTAGCACAAGGCGAAGATGAGCTTGGGGGATGGGCAATATGGCATGTACCCTCATGTGGATATATTTGCAAAATCATAAACACATGACAAGATCCTCTAGGTCAGAGTAGACGCCTCTCTGTGGCTAGCAGTGATAGAGGGCACTATTGCGCTCCATGTGTGGACATTCTTGCCTCATCACCGGCGTTAGGTCACATGCCCTTCAGGCTTCAGACACACATTTCCTCTAGCTCTCAATATTTACAGGGGCTTAGTGAGAGGGGGGGTGGGGGGGGGGGGTGGGGGGGGGGGGGGGGGTCTAGGGCTGCGCCCTCTGTTTCCCCCTTGTTGCTTGCTTGTGGCCTTAAAATAGCTAAAATAAAAAAGTTTCCCTGGGCTCGGCTCCTGGAACCTAGACCCCACCTGGAGCTGTTCATAATTATGTCCTTGCATGTTGGAGCCCCCCCCCCCTCCCCTTGGGGATTTCCTGGCTATGCCACTGCATGAACATGCATGAGGGCATGTTCCTGGGGTCACAGTAGACACCTGTGCAGGGGTGTAGCAATTAAAGGGATCTAGTAACTTTGTTGAGATGTGCAAAAACTGATGAATGGTTGATGCAATGTATACTGTTGTTATCTCATATGTCCTCAGGGTATTGTGTGAAAATTTCAGGTCAAATGGACAATGTATGGCCAAGTAATGAGCGAAAATGCAAAGTGATATTGGGTGATATTCACCAACTCACTGCATTCACTTTGTACAGGGATGAAAATCTCGCCCGGAGATTTTCTTATCTAAATACTTCAATCATACATATCTTTGTAATGAAAGGGAAATTTGAAAAACCGAAAGCTGTCCCATGATTTTATTGTTAATACGAATACAACAAGGTATAAAGGAACCGCTAGAATTACAATTTTATTTTGAGGATTTGGACAATGTTACTAAGTCCCTTTAAGGAGTGGTCTAGTCAGGGGTGGCATTATTGCCCCACATGTGAACATGAACACTTCATCACTTTCCCCTCTTTTAGTTTTTTTTTTTGGGGGGGGGGGGGGGGAGAAATACAAATACATAAAATAAATAATATTCAAAGTTTTCATATCTTCAGTACAGCCTGGGCTTTTGCCTCACACCTCATGATATACTGTTCCCCTCTTCCAAATGGGTAAATCATACCTACATGTATGCCACTGCGGCTGTGGCAGATGGACAGCACAAATCACCCCAACAGCTTTAAAGCTGGCACGTCTTTCAAGCCTTTTTAATTAGCCTCATTAACCTCATTACCCTAGAATGAGTCAATTGGATTGCTAATACTAGTGCTAGACTGTTTGGGATGATTTAGTGTCCAGGACTGCCGTCAAATATAATAAAAAAGCTGCATCATTTCGGTAATACCTCGCTCATATCGCTATTTGATTACTTATCCTTTGTGTCTGGTTTATAATAGCTTCTGACCATCAAGACCATTGAAAGCTACAATGTACTTCTAGGCATTTCAGGGACATAAGCACCACTTTCTACAGCTCAGTTGGTAGAGCCCCAGTCTAGCAATCCAGAGGTCTCAGGTTCGAATCCCAGAGATTTTCTTTGCTTTAAAAAAAAATGTACTATTCTATATTTCTGGGCAGTTTCTCTATATGTTTGAAATATCATGATCAATTATATCAAATGTGTCTTTGAAATGTAAAGGAATTTTCAATTCGCATGTCAAAATAGTTGACTAGTAATTTTCAAGAAATGTACATGATTGTATCCCCTATCTACTGGCTAAATGCATTCTTGAGAAACTGCATTGAGCATGATTTGCCATCATCCTCAAAATTGGGGGCATCGATACATCATGCGTGTGAAATGATAGACTTGTTAGTTGACCAAGTGGTCATGAATCACAAGTTAGCATGTATGCCATCTATGTCCAAAACCTATTGAAACTTATTTAAAGATCGATGTTATAAACGACTTTATTTGCTGGTAATATTTAAAACATTATGGGAGACTAGTCGCTAGTAGCTATCTATTGCAAACTTAGTCCCATATTTAAATTTGCTGGTAATGAATGCATAGTATAGCAAACTTTACCAAACCTTCCCTAAATTTGGATGCATTATGACAACGTTTTTTTTTTAACATGGAAACCATAAATAAATACATCCTTTAGTGACAAGTATTAGTAAGTATTTCAAGCCCAGTCCCAGGTGTGGATATATTTGCTGGAAATGAACGCACTGTATAGCAACTATGACAATCACACATCCCCAATCTTAGGACACATATAATGCAAAAGTTTGTAAATATGGAAACCATAAATAAAGACATCACGGGGGACCAGACATTTCCTGCCAGTGGGTTGATCGTGTCCCGAGCAATTTGCGCCGTTACAAGACGAGCTTCCTTAGATAGCGCCGAACTTTGCCAGTGCCCATTTTCTTCTTAAAGGGACATGTTTGCAAATATGTTGAGGTTTAGAGCTATCTAGACACTTCAGAAAAAAAGGGGAGAATGTTAACCAGTTCCCTTCCAATTTCTGAAATTCTCTTTGACGTTTTATCATAGCTCACCTGGTTCCTGTAAGCAAGGGGTTTAAGTTAAAAGAGATGAATGGTCGACATTTTCAATTATAAATGAAGTTATTAATTGGAAAATTTGGTTCGGAAAGATCTGAAAATCACTTTTAAATCTAGTCCCCCTTTGGAATTAATATGTGTTTCAGCTATTTCACCAATTGTTTACCATGAATGTGAATTTCATTAGCCCGGATTCACAAAGGAGGTTTGTACAAACCATGGTTTATCCATAGTATACAGATCTATGGGGTGCCATTTGTAAACTGATGGAGAAAGAATGTAAACTCCTTACTTGTTAACAATGTTGATGGTACACATTTACAAAATGCGCCAAATAAATGTTTGTCTTCTCACATGGTGAAATTTGCTGGTTAGCAAGCACTAGCAGTCATATCATTAGAAATTAGAAATTGTTTTACTTGTATACGAACAGCACTCCATAGATGTAGGCCATGGATAAACCATGGTTTGTACAAACCTCCTACAAACCTGCTTTGTGAATCCGGGCCATTAAGTCCAAATCTCAATAATTATTTAACAGAATGTCCCATACTCTGAATTTTCTATAATTCCACTCCCTGCTAGTCTTGCTATCTAGGATGTTGTATGCGCGGGCAAGAATGGGAGTGTAGTTCCGTAGCACTGTGTGCGCCTAAGAGGCGACTGGTAGGAATGCTCTCAAGTGGAGTGCACAGTGGGTGATTTCAAGTATGGTGTTTGGGGTTGGTGTTAGTGCTTATTAAACACTAACACCGGCCTTAGGCGCCATATTTGAAATCCCCCAATGTCACTGTATACCATCCTAACACGAAGTCATCTCAAATATGGTGCCTAAGGCTGGTGTTAGTGTTTAATAAGCACTAACACCAACCCCAAACACCATACTTGAAATCACCCAATGTGTATGCTGGGTGTAGGAATGATTGCAGTGTGTATCCATTGACCGGGGTTACAATAATAATGCTCTGAAATGTAAACTCACATGAATAGTGCTACATGTATTTGAAATAACCATTATAATTAAAGAAGTTTTTGTATTCTAAACCATGGATTCAATAGACTGTTGGGCTCTAAAAAACACACACACACACACACACTCACGTCTAAAATGTGTCCCTTTAATTAATTACCGTAAGCAGAAGCTTACTGACGAAACAGAGATCAGTTTGTGAATCTTCTTCCTAAAATGTCAGGGTGACTTGCCCGTTTCCTGTAGTGTCTTATCTGACACGTCACATCCCATCTATTTTTAAATGATGTGTATGTCTATATTTCTCTATATTTTGTATACACTGCAGTTAAAAAAGTAATGCATGCACGTATGTCTAAAATTTCTCCCTAACTAATTTACACTGCAGTTATCTTAAATGTCTATCTTGCAAAAAGTCATGTGCGTATGTCTAAATGTCTGTGATTATCTATAAACGTAGTCATAAATGTACTATGTACCGATGTTCATATTGTCTTATCTGATACATTTCATATATTTTTATAAACCGTGTGTTTGTCTATATTTTTCTCCATTCACTGCAGTTATCTTATGTCTATGTTTAATGGATGTTATATGGCCGAGTAATGAGCGAAAATGCAAAGTGATATTCACTATTCATTGCACTGACTTTGTACACAGATATGACTATCCAGTGGATAGTTTAACATCCAAACAATTATATGTATTGTAATATTGTAAAAACGAAACCTGTCCCATGCTTCTATTATTACTACAAATATAATAAGGTATGAGAGAATGGCTAGAGTTCCAAGTAAATTTTTACGATTTGGACAATGTTACTAGATCCCTATAAGGTTTCTTCGTTTGACAGAGACCACTACTGTCAAGAGACAAAAAACATTATTTATAATAGGCCCCAAATAACATAATTAATGATTCAGATTGAAAATGTATTATATAATAACCTAATTGGTCCACTCTCTCTGTAAAGACTCAGTTCATTTTCATTTGGGTCTGTTTCATTTAGGGCATAAATGTCTCCTCACCAATCCAACGTAGATTCCCCAAATTATAATAACTCTATTAACATTCCAAACCAGTCATCTAATGAATACTCCGGTTAATGATTCAATTGTTTTAAAGCTTGGGTAAGGTTTTTGTGTGTTTTTTTTGGTGGGGTGGGGGGGGGGGGGGGGGGGAATTACAAGTACAACATATATCAACAGATAGTCCCCACTAACAACACCAGGGCAGCAAATTTGGTGATTCCATCAATTTCAGTCAAAGGTCCATAACTTGTACTCATTTCTTCACCATCTAGCTTGGTCAAATAACTCCTCGCATGCGGCTCTGAAAGGCTCTGAAAGGCCCTTAAAGGCTCTGAAAGTGAATTCCTGCCAGGGGTTCCTTCCCCTTTGAAATGGTCTTAACTTTTTTTAATTTCTTGACCAGCTTGACCATCATACCTATCATTCGATCCACTTACCGTAAAACTTCGCCTATAGGCGGTACTGGTTCAATAGGGTTGTCTCAACTTTACATGATTATGCTATCATGAATATTCATTAAGACCTGCTCGAAGATCGTTGACAAAGGGCTAGATACATATTCATTATACTAGATCCTTGTGGACGCGGCTGGGGCTGTTGATTAATACCTGCTAATACTGTGAGATAGTAGCGCCTATAGGCGAAGTTTTACGGTATTCTACTTCTACGTCTTATTCTAAAGAAACTTGTTTCCTTTAGGGGCTCCTTCCCCTTGCAGGGGGGGCCCATGCAGACCTGCGAATCTATGGAAGCCTCTAAAGCTGAAAGATTGATTCGTGGATGGCGGATGCTCATGTTTCATCCGCAAGACCACAGGACTGGCGGGTTTCCAGGGTGATACAAGTAGAGCATGCTGTCAACCAGTTGACGATAGATCATCAATTATGATCCAGTTTGGCTGAAAGTGATACGGAACATTAACCTGTGCCTACTGTAACTGGGTATGTCCTGTATTAATTTAATGGGGATTGAACGAATCCAGGAGGGAGTTATAGGTTGATCCGTTAAAGTAATTCTCCTTTTGATGTAGTTTCTGCTAGGATTGAATGCTTGTCTGTGCATTCTAGAATGTATTACAGTTGATGATAGATAACCAATTATGATCCATTTTTGCTGAGTGTAAAATGGAACATGAATGATTTTGACCTCTGAAGAAGATTTTACTAGTTTTTTAATGCTTGCCCAGTGGGCTTTTCTTGGCTCTAGAACATGCATTTAATTGATGATAGATGACCAATTATGATCTGTTTTGCTTGGTGTAAAATAAGGCAGGAAAATGCATTGTTCTTAATTGATGAAGGATCAGTTTTGAAAGAAGACTAAGACAGGCCTTTCTGGGCCCCGTTTTATAAAACTTTTCCAATTGTTGTAAGTGTCCAATTATGGTTACTTCTAGATGGCAACAGCCAATCAGCATCAAGCATTTTAGCTGTTGCAATGGTAGTTACAATAATTTGACACTAACAACAAACCAGCTAGATTTTGCAATCCCTGTACACGTACCTGTTAACGTACAAGCAGGAGTTTGGATGCAAACATCTTCTTTGAGAAATTCTGTTCTAGAGCATATATTCCAATTATATCGCATGAAACCTTGCTAGCTTATAGCCTTAGGTAATCATTTGTGATCTGTTTTTGATGCACACCTGCAAGTCAAGGATGTCATCTTCCCAGAAAAGTATTTAAACTGGCATATGATATGTCACAGTTTCTAGAAGGGAAGATCGAGCACTCATAACGGGTGTAGTAGCACATCTTTCACAGGGGGGGGGGGGGGGGGGGGGGTATTTTGCCCGAATAATTATCCTCTCCATTTTTCACCTGACAAGCAAAAAAAAGATGAAAAAAGGTCTTCGCATCTTTGATGCCCGAAAATTATGTTTTTGATGATAAAAGTGTGAAAATTACAATTTTCCCGAATATGTGATGATAGTTTTGCCCGAAAATGACATTGTTTTGTTCTAAAATGTCATGAGTTTGCCCAAATGCCCGATTATGACAAAAGTTTTGCCCGAAAATGACATGATTTTCCCGAATATGACATGGTTTTTCCCGAAATTGACACGTTTTGCCAGAATATGCCCGTTTTCAAAACTCCAGGGGGGGGGGGGGGGCACTGCAGCCCCCAGCAACCCCACCTCCTACGCCTATGGCACTCATTTCAACTTTGCACAAATACTGGGCTTGGTGAACTTGACCTTTCCTGTTTGTGGGTTATTAATTTCTTTTTTTTTCTTCTCTGACCTTTTGTTATTAAAAATGGAGACATATTCTCCTCAGAGATGGCAGGGGAAATGATTCCCTAAAAAATAGAGCCAATGACAACAACCTGACAATTTGAGAGGGGAGGGGGGGGGGGGGCTGTATAGAGGGGTAGGGTTAGGGATACAGATGTTCCCCCTTGCCCTCCTGCTCTCCTTTCTAGCTAGCAGGCTCAGATAAAACATTTAGCTTAGTTTTATCATAAGGATTGGGATGGCTGCGGTTAATGTACACTTTTGTATTTGTTTATTCGTGATTTGGACAATGTTACTAGATCCCTTTAATGGTAGCAGGTTTTGTGCCCCCTGCCCCAGCCCCTCCCCCTCCCCCTTACCTTACCATTGTGTGCCAGTGATACATAGATTTGTGGTTATGGGTGACATCACTGAGAAGCAGCAAACTTGGATGTATCACCATAAAAAGAGAAAACCCATTTTTGAACAGTTGAACTTGTCCCAAAATGACATACTTATTGAATGTGATATTGAAACATGGAAGGAGAATACAAAAAGTATATCCTGAATACCATGATGTAAAAGAGATGAAAAAACACAAAACAAATTCATATTTTATTACAATAACTGCTGCTGCTACTACCATTGCTACTGCTACCGTACCTCCTACTGCTACTGTAAATAATTTACTAGAGAGAATACTGAATAAAATCGTAGATATTGAAGAAAATGATAATTAGATGGAGAAAAAAAAAACAAGGAAAAGAAGTTTAGAAAGGAAGGAATATATGGATGGAATAGCAACTTGGTGAATTTAATGATATACATGTAGGTTAACATTTGGACTGGGGACAGTCTATATGTTTTGGTATCAGTGTTTGCTATTAAATAGTTGTGCAACATTTTGCAAAGGATTGTGTAATTCATAAAGTTTGTAAACAATACAATTAATCACCAACACTTACGGAACCATTAGTGCCTCATGGTTCCGTATGCGCCAATTCTATTCACGCGTACGTTCGGAGACAATAGATCCATGAAGACAAGTACGTCCTATACAATAGCCGTATTCTTCATATGCAGACCCATGAACACTTACGCTAGTATACTGATGAGTTTTCAAATTATTTTATTTTTATCTGGGAGCCAATTTTTCTGAACTTGTAGGTGGAATGGACTACCAAAACAATTACCTTTCATTTATGAGAATATTATTTTGGGGTGGTGGTTCCCTTTAAGGTGGGTCAGGTTGTAGCGATCTATTGCGACCCCACTGAACATCTCTCACCAGTTTAAGACTAAATTTAATTAAATGTACACCAAAATCAAGAGGTAAAAGGACCTTTGCTTCACCAAAACAGGAAGTTCTGTTAGAAAGTGTCTGCTGGGATCTCTTCCAAAATTAGGACATTATAAAGCGGGCTAGGGACTGGAAAGATAAGTCTTCCTATCGGCCCAGTCCAGACAGTTTAATTTTGGTACGACCTTTATTCTCCATCTAGACCCCAGCCAGACTATTTCTTGACCAGTATTATAAACTGGTTAGTGCCATCTTCTAAAGCACAAAGGTCCAGGTACATACTTCATTTATACTGATGTTTAAAAAAAATTTAAAAAAATAAAACCGGTGATATCATATTTTAGATAGTGATATTAAAGGGATAGTTGAGTTTTGGTCAAACTGAATTTTATTAACCAAAACCTGCCCTATTACAGTACAAACTAATAGTTATAACTCCACCATGCTCGAAAGGTATAGAAAATTACAAACGACCAAATAAAAACCTGGTTATCAATAAAAAATAGCCGTTACAACTCAAGAGGGCGCTCTCTGAAAGATCATTGGTTTCAACAATTTTTCATACAAAATTGTGCATGTGATGTTTAGTTAAAATAATGATTGAATAGAGGTATCATCAACAACTAGATTTCAAAACCTTTTTTGATTTCTTTTTTTAAAGAAGTGTATAAGCATTTTATGTATTTAAAAAAAAAAGTCAAGATATCGTCTAGCCAGACGATATATAAATAAAATATTTTAAAATCAAATTTTACAACTATGAGAGCATTCAAAAGGGAATGATTTTCATTTTACATGTTTTATTCAATGAACTTTCAAATGGAATTAAAACCAACCAATTTAGTGTCATGGGGCATTTCGGGAAGTACCAATACTCAAGTTTACCTTTAAATAAAATTAAAGGGTGACTAAATTAAAAAATTTAAAGACTTTGGTTGATCTATAATAATGAAAACATCACATATCTGTTGACTATTTGATGTACATTTTTGTCATATTTTTAATATTATTTTTTCTATTACTTTTTTCTACCTGCTCAGCTTCACCCCTAAAAAAAACGGCCAGAAGCTATTGACTTCTGTGACATCATAATACCATTCAACCATCAGTCTGCTAGATGAACAAAATATATTGGTATGTCCACTGATCACCTATTTACAATAGCATTGTATGCTTTATACAATGCCCACTCACCATGAAAAGAAGGGTTTCAATGAAAACATCCAACGCTAATGCAATAAGGTACTTGGTGGATGAGAACATATCTTTTGTTTATGTTTATCTAGCTGATCGATGGTTGAATGGTATTGTGATGTCACAGAAGTCAATAGCTTCTGGTTTTTTTAGGGGTGGATCTAGCAGGTAGAATAAAAATAATATAAAAAATAATATAAAAAATATGACAGAAATGTACATCAAATAGTCAACAGATATGTGATGTATTCATTATTATAGATCAACCAAAGTCAACATGTGTTTTTAATTTAGTCACCTTTTAAATCGTTTTGATTAATTTGTATTCATGTGTTAACAAATTAAACATTTCAATGTATCATTTATTTATTAAATGGTTGTTTCATTATCAATTTTGTATTTACTCTCATGTGTTTACATTTTTGGAAAAATGGATAAACAGTCAAGAGACAATTATACATTGCATAGTACTTCAAATTGGCAAAGACAACAGTCATTAGGCCAGTGAAATTCACAGACCTGTGTGCAGTATAAGGGTTTAACCGGTTGCCATTAATCTATGTAATTTCTTTAATCATTATCATTAATTTCATGGTATTTTCTCTGATAAGTGATTATTTGCAACTTAGTTAAATTATAACACATTCTCCATTACTTGTGCTTATGACGTTTCTTCATCCCTATATTTAAGTTCCTGTGGGTGTAACGTAGATACTGTATGGTGAATGGGGGGTGTTTCACAAAGATTCAAAGTTGAACTTAACTCTAAGTCGGACTTAAATATAATAGGAAGCCATATGTAGCCTTAAAATAAAACATATTCAAATGCAAATCAATTAAAATATTTGAAACTTCCAACAAACATTTATATCATGTATTTCAAGGCTCCTTGATAATTAACTGATTAACTGAAAAATATTAACTGATTTTTATCAAACTTGATGCCTTTTAAAAAGAACTGTTAGAACAATTTGACAGAGAAACCAACGGTTTTCCATAATAGTTGGGTCCAACCTGGAGTTAAGTTCCACTTTGGAACTTTGTGAAACATCATGCATGGTGTGGGCCTACATACCCTGATCCAGCCAAATATTTCTGGCACTGTCCATCCTTATTTTGATGAAATCCTTCCCTCCACTTTTTCCCCCCTCCTTGATTTGACATCTTTAATTTCCCTTGACCCACATTCCTGATAATCAACGGCTCACACTCTTGCCATATTTTGTGCCACTTATAAAGCTGAATAGCACCTTTGGTAAAGACCATAACCCATTGCATATACAGAACCCGGTTGTATGGTCCTGTATTAAAGTAGAATTTCATTGAAAATCACAAAATATGAGAATAATGCATCACTAGAGGGCTAGGGAATAACAAATTAAAATTAATAATTTGTTGTTTCCCATACCAACACGATATCTTATTACAACAACAAAACAAAACCCCATCACAAGAATCGAAAACAAGCGCTCTTTGCGCTAAAAAACGCCAATGTTTTGATGACGTCACTCATTGAGTAAGTCTAACATTAGCAGACGATGTCTCATTGCGAATCTACACAACCATTATAGTGCACTTATTTTTTCTGCTAAACGTGTATTCATGTCACGAAAGCGAATTTATTTAATTGTATTTTGTAAATAAGGTTCACCTCGACTTATACCCAATAATCATTCACTCAGAGACATTTACGGAAATAAAGACAAATTCAAAGAAGTAAGTCGCACACCGTCCTACTTTATCTGCTTGAAAGACCCGCCAAAGTCTGGGCACGATCTATTGGCCCATTGTTCAACAGCTGTATTTTGATGCGGGTGTCGCTGAATGTGCAGTTCTGTGTGTGATACTTATGGGCGATGTGATAGATTAAAATAACGTTATTTAGCATGCTTTACGGGAAAATTGTGTGTCAAAGAACAACAAAGTGCTTTTAAGAGTGAGGCAGAGGAGCAAATAATGACAAATATTCTCCTCAATAAACAAGGATGATTGAACAGAGTCAGGTTAAAAAGGCACTATAAAATGTGTTTGTTATATATCGGACATCGTCTGCTAAGGATGACTTACTCAATGAATGACGTCATAGTATTCAGCTGGTTTCGGCGGGACTTTTGAAGCCACAATACTGGCTTACAAATTACCATTAATTTATTGATGATAACTCGTCAATAACAATGTTTTGAAACACTTATTTGTAATATTCGTGTTATGGATTATGTATGAAATAAAGAAATATGAGCTGAATCTAAATTTAAAAACAAAGAAATTCTACTTTAAATAGACAATTTCTGAGCATTTTTGGGGTCAAATCTTGACATAAACAGAAAGGTTATGATATTCCATAAAAACTGATTTTAGCTTAAACCAGTGGAGTACGTACATGTACAGAAGAAATTAATTCAGATAAAATTTGTCTCAAAATGCTTGTAACCCAAATAATTATTTTACAACGAAATACGTTGTTTTTTTTCGAAACAGAAGAAAATTCTGAAAATATTAAAATCTTATAAAATTAATATGGCATTTAAGCTACCCTATTCTTGAAGATGGGTCACTTTGTAATTTAATGGAAACTTCATTGTTTTGGTAATTCTTTTTTCAAAAGTCTGACATCGTTTATTGAGGAAATTTTATAAATTGAATTGGCAGAAGAAGCAGACTTTTCCAAATTATTTGCATCCTATGCAAATATAAACCAACTGGCCCCCTCCCCCCCCTTTGATTTTCATCACTATTACAAACGGCCTCTCTGTCTTGCAAATATTACACTGATGCACCCACCCACCCCTACCAATATTGCAATTTTTTAAGGGTTCTAAGAGATTATCTCAGCAATCATATCAGGCACTACAAATACCTAGAAATACACAAAATGTATTACTCTCTTTACTATGGTACAGTCATCAACAAGTGGGAATTTATTTCCCCCATTTGGCCCCCATGTCTGCGAAAGTGGCAAACGGAAATTAAAATATTATTATATAACACCATGTAAATTATTTTGCACAGTACCCTTCGAAGGACGTATTATGATGAAAAAATAACCTCTACTTATTTTTTCAATTTCTCTCTCCCCCTTTTCAACATACTAGCCATAACCTTTTTGCAGAATGTTTTATGTAAAGATCTCTTCCCCTTTCTCGATTAGATTTTCCTCTTCCTCTCTCCCCGTGTTCACACACAAAAATTTCATCCCTTAATCATGACTAAAGAATCAGCAGCTGACTATAGAATCAGCTGCTGATTAGCTATACGATGAAATTCGTATGTCTGAACGCTGATTAACGAAATGACGTATTGTTAGTCATGACTAACGAAACATGGGTTTTATCGTCGTTTCGTACGAGAGCTGACTATAGAATCACGCTCTTTTCGTGTGTGAACAACCATCGCTCGCTTAATCATGATAAGCTATACGACTCGTAACTAACTGGGCGTGGCTTAACGTGAACGTTCGCGCGAACAGGACAACACACTGCGCAGTAGCAAACTGCGCACTTAACGATGTTCGGTGCACCTGGAAGCCAGCTGTTGTGGAATCTTGGCTTTGTGTGTGAACGTAAGAGGTAGTTTGGTTTAATCATGACTAACGATACGTCGTATCGTTAGTCATGATTCTTTAGTCACGATTAAGGGATGAAAATGTTTGTGTGTGAACACGCTGAAACTCTAACTCACTCCCTCCAAGTGTATTATGTCCTGCAATGATGCATTTTGCAAGGCATGTTGCATGAAAATCTAATTAACAGGAATTAATCACTTTCCCCACCCAAGATCCTTATCCAGGTCAAGGCCAATTTATATAAGGTAATCGCAGGAGATACCTGTAGGGAAAATGAACCCATTGCCTACACATGGTGGGCCCTGTATTCACAAAGGAGGTTTGTACAAACCCTGGTTCAAACCGTGGTTTACATCTATGGAATGCCAATTGTAAACTGATGGAGAGAGAATGTGTACCATCAACATTGTTAACAAGTAAGGAATTTACATTCTCTCTCCATCAGTTTACAATTGGCATTCCATAGATGTAAACCACGGTTTGAACCAGGGTTTGTACAAACCTCCTTTGTGAATACGGGCCTTATTGGATTGCAACATCTAGTAGGGAACAGGTTAACCCCTTGCCTATGGGAACTTGGTTGGTCCTGTATTAACTATATGTGGATGTCAGAATCTAGTACTAGGGAACGGGGCTGGTATTCAATTCAATACTTAGATTAAGTAAGAAATTTCCTTAGCATTTTTCCAGGCTGAGAACTGGTATTAAAATTGTTTTTTAGACTTTTAGACTAAATGAAATATTTGAAGATATTATGACATCAAAATTGGGGCAAAATTTTCAGTTGATGGATTAATAAAATCTAAATTTTGGCAAAGTAGTTTTAATACGTAAGCTACATTTTGACTTAAGTATGGAATTGAATACAGGCCCTGGTTTAAGAAACAGACATCATCATAAGTACATGGAGTTTGAGACCCAGAGTCCTGCTAGTAGTAGTCTCCACTTTTCATATTTATGTTATCGCATGGGAAATAAGGAAAATTAACAAACATACATAATCAGAAGTGCAGGGCGTTTGACATCTTCACCACTGCAGAATTTCACAAAGTCTCTCCATAGTGTATTATACTTGATACAATATACTATATTTTGTTTACATTTTCTTATAACATCAGCAAATACTGTGATAAGAATGTAACAATTAATTGAACTTATTTTTAAAAGCTATTCTTCTCCCCCCCCCCCCCCCCCCCCCAAACAGAACAACAACAAAATAAAACAAACTTTCCTGTTGAAGAAACTGATAAAACATATATCATGATATTCATATATGAATTTGACCTACAAGGAAAGGTTTGGCATGGAATTGTGCCCCTCCTTTCCACACCTACTCCTATTCGAGGAAGAAATTTAAAAC
Organism: Echinarachnius parma; assembly: GCA_037951105.1. Classification (NCBI taxonomy): domain Eukaryota; kingdom Metazoa; phylum Echinodermata; class Echinoidea; order Clypeasteroida; family Echinarachniidae; genus Echinarachnius; species Echinarachnius parma. The sequence goes on along the minus strand of JBAMJV010003883.1, from coordinate 64,334 downwards.
ATATGGTTCATAAATTTGATAAATCTGAAATCAATTATCATTTTGATATAGCTTCGCAGAGTGTTATAAAGAAACATGAAGAATCAAACTTTACTTTATGAGAGTTTGCGTCTGCAATCCTCAACTCACCTCAGTTAACTTGGCAGTGTTGCCTAGGGATTTCAAAAATACACATTTAGATTCAATCTGAAATCAATTATCAATTTAGCTAGTATTTGTGTTTCACAAAGATCCCAAGTCAAACTTAACACTAAGTTGGACTTAAAAATTATGGGAAGTCATTAGTTTCTTTGTTAAATTGTTGAATAAGTTCTTTAAAAAGGCCTGCAATTTTGATACAAATCATTAACATTTTCTTTTATCAAAGAGACTTCAAGTTATTAGTGTGCAATTTTGTTGAGAGTTTCAAATATTCATATTTCCGGCTCATGACTATCTAATTCCGAAGTTACACATGGCCTTCCATAATTGTTAAGTCCAACTCAGTGTCCCAACTCTGTTAAATTTGGTACCACCTAGGGTGGGACATCCTAATATACATTTCATTTAATATGTGTTGATTACACAATATGATTTAACCTGTTCAAAACTATTTGATTTTGGTATAACATTGGTATAACATGCATTCTGCATAGACCACAGCAGAGAGTATTTTAGGGATCTTTCCTGGGCCCCGTTGCAGAAAGAGATACAATCGATTGTGAGTTACTTGATTGTAAGTCAGAAAAATGTGCGCGTTTCAACCAATTAGATTTGCGCATTTAGAACACATGATCTGACTTACAATTAATTTTAACTTACAATCGATTGCATCTCTTTCTGCAACGGGGCCCTGAATGGGTTAACATATTCATCTAGCCAAGCCCTAAATATAGTTGTTGGATATATAAAAATAAAAAAAACATGTTTTGACCAATAAAGTGACCACAACATTATGGATCAGTCCTAAATGGGTTAAGATATTCCTCTAGCCAAGCCCTAAATATAGTTTGTGGATATATAAACAAAAACCTGTTGGTTAAACTTGGACTTGCTGTGGGTTGCAATTTCCTTTTTGCTATCCTTTTCGCTAGCGAAGAATTTGTTTGGAGAATCCAACCCTTTTCCCCCCTTTTTTCATGTTTCATTTGTTTATGGTTTACTATTGCTTTTAATACAAAAATGTAAAAAAAAAAAAACTTGTGTATAAAGTATTCTCTTTCATCTCATTATACAAATTTTGGGTTGTTGATATTATAGACATACACATTCCATGACTCTAAACAATGTCAGGCAAGCCATAAATGTTGTGACCTACATGTAGTAGTTGCTAAGAAGGCAATTGTTCACTTCAACCCATTACCAAAAGCCTGAATATCAACAGACCAGTTTTAAGAACCATTACCATACATTATTAACCTGTCCCCTACTTTATTTTGCAAACCCTGTAGAGTTAATACAGGACCCCCCAGGTTCCTGTAGGCAATGGGTTAACCTGTTCCCTACTAGATTGTGCGATCCCCATAGAGTTAAAGGTGAATGACAGTAGTGGGAAACGCCCCACCCCCTAAAAATGAAATGTACACTCTTATTACCAACCATGTGAAAGAATATAATTTTACTAATATGGGATTACACAAATTTGGCCAAGAAACCGCCTACTAATTGATATATTTGCAAAATTATAAATTGATCTGCTGCGGATTGATATCGCCAACGCGGAATCGCGCATACGCTACGTGTAAATGACCGCGTGCGTGTTCGCTATACAGGCTTGTCCCCAGCTTGTCGATATCTCCAGCCCAGCGCGGACAGGTGCGAACGGGCGGTGGATTTATACATTTCATGGGCGGGTATTGGATTTCTTCCGATATTTCTGTACAACGATGCTTAGGTTCAGATTTTACCATACAAGCCCTATTTAAATACTTATTCAACAATATTGATCAATATATGTTTTCTGCTACTTTCCCAAAACTGTTATTCATCTTTAATACAGGGCCCACCAGGTTTCTGTAGGCAATGGATTAACCTGTTCCCTACTAGATGTTGCAAGGACCCACGAGGTTCACGCAGGTGATGGGTTTAACAAAAGAATCTGACATAAAGTTTACTTTAGTAAAGTACTCTATTACCTGTAATCCTACACTTTTAAGGTTTAATTTGACTGTTCGGAGTTAAGGGGATTACATTCAACCACAAGTACCTAGAAGCTTAAATGCAAATACTTCAAGACAATTATTGTTACAGATAATGATGCCATAAGTAGGACAGTTATAATCTAACTGTAAAACCCCAAGCTATTTGTAAGTGTGTTAATAGGGTCAAGAAAACATGATAAATGCAGTTTTACTGCATTGATTTGTTGCATTGTTTACTAGTTTACCAGGCTAATCTCAGTTACACAATTGATTAACATGAGGGCTCTGTTACACTTTGCAGGACTTTTTAGGAAAATTATCACAAACAATTTAATTTGATATGCTGTATAAGAGTGAAAATTGCTAGAAATATTTATTTGCTTACGGGTGGAATCGAATGGACCATGTACAAGGTCTATGGGGTTTTTAGAATCTTGTAGGGTACCACCACCCAAAAATAATAATATTCTTATAAATGAAAGTCAACATTTTGAGTAGTCCATTCCACCAGCAAGCTCAGAAAAATATGTTTCCAGAAAAATTATATGATTCGAAAACGCATTACCATACTAAAGCATGTCTATCATTCATGGGTCTGCAGACTCAGACTACCTTTTGTCTAGGACGAATTAATCATCCGTGATTCTATTGCCTCAAAACGTACGCGTGAATAGAATTGGCGCACTCTCAGACGTTTGTCGCATATGGAACCATGAGGCCATGTTGGTTCCGTAAGTGGTGGTAATCAATTGTATTTTTTAATGAATTACACAACCCTTTGCAAAGTGTTGGGCATCTATTTAATATCACAGAACTGTACCAAAACATATCTACTGTGTGTTGTCATTTGCCTTGTGGTCCTGACAGTCTATGTAATGTAACAGAGATATTCAGTGCAGAGACTAGAGACGTATAGAGTGGAAGAGAGAGGGGGATGGGGGAGGGGTGGGAAGGGGAGAAGGAAAGGGAAATTACCTATCAATTTTCATGCTTCATTAATAAAAAGGAACAAACTGTGGTCATCTATAATTATGACATCCCACAAGCCAGATATTGTACAGTTAATTGTATGTCATTTCATGTAGTGTGCACAACTTAACCGGTCGTTAAATAATTACATTGCTCATAAAAATGATCACTGCAGAATGTTCATTATTTATCACTTAATGCGATACTTAAAATAGTGACTTGGCATACACAAACTGTATTAGTCATTTAATAAATTCAATGGTCATAAAATGGTCACTGCATCAATATTACTTGCAGTAATATGCAGAAAGTAAATGACATTATTGAACTTTTAATTTGATTCTTAAAGGGATAGTAAAGTTTTGGTCTAACAAAATTTCAGTAACTAAAACTTGTACTGTAAGTTATCATCAAAAATAGGATATACTTATGGCGTATTTCAGCTGTTTCTGAACCGATTTTGATCAAACAAAGTTGATTCTGTCTGTAAAATTGTGTGCTCATTCAAATTTTATACTTAGTTTTTCATTGCCTCACAAAAAAAAAATCTCGAAGCGCTATCCCTTTAACCATTGCCTATGGTGCTCTAACCATTGAGCCACAAGGCCCTGTTGATATCATCCACCAACATGTCGGCCGTACACTTAATTTAGTCTAAAGAAAGCAGAATACAGCAGGCATTTGCATTTTCTTGAAAAAAATTCTTCTCTGATTAAGCAATTTGAGGATTCTGTGGTGCCCAGAAGGGTCGGAGGCAGTCAATAAATTAATTGTATTTTGCCCCAAACCATTTATTTTTAATCTGTGTATATAAGGAGGGCAAAATTTAGTAGGAAATGCTTCAAACATTATTGAAGATTTTGAGACTTTTATTAACACGTCCAAGACTGTGATAAGTTATAGCATAAGCATGTGCTCTACATAGACTCCTTCCTGCCCAGTTATTGTTTTTCTCAGGATCAGTCCTGAATGGGTTTTATAATGAGACATCAGTTTGGACAACATGATCTGCCATGTATGATGAAGGGTTTAATTAAGGAATATAGGTATAGATTGTTGAATTTCATTGGGATGTTCTCTTTTTAATTAAAACAAAGTGAGTGTTTCTGCTCTAAGCGAGGGACAGAAATAACTCCCCTCCGGGTTTCAGCTGGTCCATTTATGATAAAAAAAATTAAAAAAGGACAAAGGATTTCATATTTCTCTCTGGAATAAACCCTTTTAGATATCTTTAGTGGATTTTGCCAGAGGGTTGTGACAAGAAAAGCAGGTATGAGATCTTTTAAAATGGGACAAAACTCAAAAGACTGGTGAAGATCAAACTAAATGAATTCCTGCTTAAAAAGAAATATGAGTAGTATATTGTATTCACTCAAAACAGCTGCTTTTTCAAAAGGTCTGTAACTCTGTATTCAAAAATGAAGTGAAATATATTTTGTAATGAAAAAGAATTGATATAACTTACCAAGAGGTCTTTAGAAACTAAAGCAGATATGAGTTCTTGTAAAAAGGACGAACGATTGATAGCGATAATTTGTGAATTTCCCCTTTTTAGCAAGATACAAGTATCTGTTCTTAATGCCTTCTTTTAAAGCCGATATGAGTTCCTGTAAAAACAACGAACGATTGATATCGATAATTTGTGAATTTCCCCTTAACACGATATATGAGTATCTGTTCTTAATGCCTTCTTTTTGTGATAATATCTCAAAACTGTGAATTTCCTCTTAACCCGTTTAGGACTCGCCCCGAAAATATCCTGGCTGTGGTCTATGGAGAATGTGTGTTTTACCAAAATGAAACAGGCTTGAATGGGTTATAAAAAGATTACTGAGTATCGGTTCTTAATGCCCTCTGTTCGTGATACATCCACTAGCTAGCTGCTGTGGATTTTTGCCAGAGGTCTATTATTGTTCGGTGTCATCTGACACCGACGCTGTTGAAAGTGGAAATTGATTTCGTCCGTGATTCATCGGTCGTCTGGTGCTAGACAAACCTGGAGCTATTCATGATCAGTTTGCCTTCAGTTTGTGTCCTGTCCAATATTGTATCACATTAATGCATAATAATGAAGATTAAAGCCAAATAACAGTATTGGGAAAGGTACCGAAAGTATCTTTATCGGCCAAACTAATCAACTCATGATGGTGAATTGAATTGCACTATTAAAAAGAGAATATAACAAACAAAAACATAACCCTAGAACATAGAAGTGCACAAGTACGTATGTACATGTAGATCCAGACATTCCCAATTATTAATGTATCTGTAGCAAATAAAAGGAATAAATATATAAATAGAATAAGTTTTAGATTTCATGGAATTTCATTAATTAGACTTTCAGGTGTCTGTAGTGGTAAGAAGATAGAAAACAGAATGGCAGAAAATGTACCAAAATGTGGGGAAAATGGCCTCAGAATTTGACATCCTCGTTAGGAAAGTGAATGTCCACCTCCTGATACTCACTTCTGACAAAATGTTAATCAATATAGGAAGACAAAAACAAGATGACAATTTTTTACCAACCATGAAAACAAGTTTTCAAAGACCAACTGTGCTTCTTCATTCATTTACTCTTGGACACCTGTACATATGTCTTATAATGTCCACCTAATACTTGAATCATGTCTATAAAAAAAAGATTATTGAAAAAGAAGAAAAAAAATCTGACAATTTTGGCCATCATTAAAAATAACACCCAAAGACCAACTGGACTTCAACGCTAATGAACTATTTTAAACATTACATGATGATACATTTAGAGTCATACATTATGTGTACCTATGCATCAGTATGTCCACCTTACTTTACCCTTTTCGCTTTAAAAAGCTAATTGAAAAAGAAATAAGATAACATTTTGGCCCTCATTAAAGAGAACACCCAAATAGCAACTGGACTGCATCACTAATTTACTATTTGACACATTGCATGATATAAGTAGGCATGTGTTGATCTGCTGAATGTCCATTATACTTGAATTACTTCAACAACAAAAAGGATAATTGATAAAGGAACAAGAGAACATTTTGCCAACATTTACAAAACCCTGCAAATGCCACATGGTCTTCATCACTTCATCACTAATTTACTATTTGACACATTACATGACAATCAATTTGAAAGCCATATATGTGTACTGACATGTGTGTCTTATGTCAAAACTGTAACCAAAACATGCACCATATCGTTGCAAACTATTAGTTATAATTCCAACATGCCCGAAAGTTAGAATAACTTACAAACTCCCAAGTTAAAATGCTGTTATCATTCAAAAAGCAGTAGTTAAAACACAATTTGTTTAAATGGACTTAATCACTTAATCACTAATTTACTATTTGACACATAACATGACCAATGTTGAAGTCATTCATGCTCATGTGTGCCTTATGTTTAATCTATTCAATTATCTAGTGACTATACACCCTAACTTATGACAAGTAATGAGATAAAACAGCCTGCCCCTTATGAACCAAGAGTCTCTTTCGTAATTTCTGATTAAAAACTCTTTTTTTTTATTTATCAAAGACTCATTCTAAAACTAAATGTCTTATGTTTTTCAGGACCAGTCCTGAAAAGGATCATAATGCGCAATCAGTTAGTTGCGCTCTCCGTTTTCTCTTTTTGATAATGAAATTGGTTATATTTCCTTATTCGGCTTGAATCCTCTTGTGATCTCATTAAATTCAGCATCAATTGGATGAAAAGATGACTCCCTTTCTTTTCTCTCTCTCTCTCTCTCTCTCTGCAATACCAATGAAATAGATATAAGTCCCTCTTTCCCACTTTTCCCCCCAATTTCGGCCAAAATCCTTTTGTGATCCCATTTAATAAATGTGCACCGTGATTGTGTGAAAAGCGTTTAGTCGCAACCAACCAAGGACAAAAGACCTGGGTAATTCAGCGCTCGCTGGCACGTGCCGGGCGTTTGACGAGGTGAATCACTCGTGGAAACCGGATATACGGTAGTGGCATATCGAACAAATATATGCTCGACCACCTCTACAAAGTTCTCGTTGGAAATTTGTTGAATGGCTTTCAATTGGTTTGGGGGGATCATATCACATTTGATAAGCCTTCTAGCTTGTGATTGATATTAAAAGTGCTTTGTTCTTTCACAAATGTACATTGGGTGGTGCAAAAGTGGCTGCTAGGTCTGTGTTTAGTTTCAGGACCTTACATTCTAGCTGACAGCACTTATTTCTCTTCTTCTACCACTTTCTCCGTTCTACAGCTGTTCTAATTGCTCAGGGTCGGAGGGATAATATCACTTTGGATGCTTCTCATCTCATGGAATGATTGGTAAAAGCCTTTTGTTATATATCTTGGATTATTGAAGTGTGCCGTGCACAGTTTAGATTCACGTATTTGGATTTCTGCCAAACGTATTATATTCTTTCTGTTTGTTTTCCTCTCTTTGATAATTCTCCCCGCACCACTTTTAAATCCTCCAGGATTTTTAGGTTCTGGTATCAAATCCCTTTGGATGCCTCAATCTCCTTTTATGATTGGTAGAGTCTTTTGTTCTCGCACATGTGCAAGTTTGGATGATTTTAACGCGGATATGCACAGTTGAGTTCGAATTAACATTGGGGATTCAATACATACGATGCAGTTTGATCTTGGCAGTCTATGTGTGCATGATTCATTTCTGGAAATATATTTGGATAACAATTAAAGAGGTCAGTAAAATAAAGTCAGAATTGATATAATGGCTGTTTAAATTGTCTACAAGATAATGTCTCATTTAAAAAAAGCTATTGAAGACTACAGTATTTGACTTAAAAGAATCTAGTAATTTTGTTGACATGTGCAAAAAGATATGGTTGATGAAATGTGTATTGGTGTGATTTGATATGTCCACTGAGTAATGTGCACAAATTTCACTTTAAATTGATATTATATGGAGGAAAATAAAAAATAATATTCGCTAACTCATTGCACTGACTTCGTACACAGTTATTACTTTCCAGTGGATGATTAAAAATCCAAACATTTGAATCGTAAATATCATTTTTAACGGCAAGGGCAATTCGAAAAAAAAGAAGATTTTATTGGTTATACAAATACAACAAGGTATGAGAGAACCGCTAGATTTCTAAGTAAGATCTGTGGATTTGGACAATGTTACTTGATCCTTTTAACTCTATCATGAGTTGGTTCCATAGACCCCAGCTAAAATATAATATAATTATTTTCGGACCAGTTCTGCACGGGTTAAGATTTATTTGTGTGCATTGAACCTGTGCAAAGGCTGCACAACACTGACCAAATTTAACCCCTTCAGGTCTGGTCCCGAAAATACTTGGGCAGGGGTCTATTGAGAATACATGTTATAGCAAAATCAATCAGTCCTGAATGGGTTAAAGTAACCTACTCAACCGGATCCCTACTAGATTTTTCAATCCTCATAGAGTTGAAATGGGTCCCATTGCATCAGGTATAGTAACATTATCCAAATCCCCAAAATCCAATTGTAATTCTAGCGGTTCCCTCATAATTTGTTCTATTCGTATTAACAATAAATGCATGGGACAGCTAGTTTCATCTTTTTAAATTTCTCTCTCCTTAAAAATATATTTACGATTGAAGTGTTCAGATGTTAAACTATCCACTGGACAGTCGTAACTATGTGCAAAGAACATTGTATCAACCATTTATCACTTTTTGCACATGTCAACAAAGATGCTAGATCCCTTTTAAATAGCTCCTGAACCTAGATTATATACTGAAAAGTATATTCTTGATTTTTGCATCATTAGTAATAAGAAGATAAACCATGCATGATTTAGAATAGCTGGACATATAGCTATCTTTGAGATTGTAAAGATGAGTGACACAAATCTTCCATTAAAAAAAAGCAGAAATTACATCATATATTGTGCATTACATCCCATTGTTCATTACATCCCATTGTGCACTTTTTACCTTAATAAGAAGATAAAGCATGCATTTAGAATAGCTGGACATATAGCTATCTTTGAGATTGTAAAGATGAGTAACACAAATCTTCCATTAAAAAAAAGCAGAAATTACATCATTATATTGTGTATTACATCACATTGTTCATTACATCCCATTGTGCACTTTTTACCTTTTATTTCCCTTCTTTCCATAGTGTGTGTATTTTGTGTACATTCTGCATTCAGATAAAGATTCTGCTTCTAATCTAGGATACGCTTTCTTCTTCGACTGTCAAATTTTTTTCTAGGAATTTTTCATAAATTGGGTTATGCCCGCTTAGTTAAATAATTCATATTGCTCGATGAATACCATACCATCTGCCAAGACTGTGTAAATGTGCATGTTTTTCTGTGTGTGCATGAATGTGAGTGTATTATGTAGTTTGCGTGACTGTGCATGGATGTGTGTGTATGTGTGTGAGTGGGTGTAAATGTGTGTGTGTATGTATGTTTGTGAATGTACATGTTTGTCTGTATGTGAGTGTGTTGCATGACTGCATGTACATGTATGTGTGTACTATATGTGTGTGTGAGTGAGTGTGAATGTGTGTGTTTGTGAGTGGGTGTGAATGTGTGTGTATGTATGTTTGTGAATGTGCATGTTTGTCTGTATGTGCATGAATGTGAGTGTGTACATTATACTTGCATGACTGTGCATAGATGTGTGTGTATGTGTGTACTATATGTGTGTGTGAGTGTATGTGTGTGTATGTGAGAATGTGTATGGGAATGTGTGTATGTATGTTTGTGAATATGTGTATGTACGTTGGTGATTGTGTGTGTCTTTGTGTGAATATGTGTATACATGACATAATTATGTCAGTTATGTGTACATAGTGTGTACAAAGAAAAGCATTAACAAATGTTTGTTTGATTGCCCAGTTAAGCAATTAGTGAAATCTGGAATCTGTGATACATGTATTTTGGTAGGCCGAAGATACATTTTAGTTGCCCATATAGTCAGCAAAAAATTGGTAATTGCTATTGGTTGTAATTGCAGTTAAGTTAAAAGTATTTTTTGTATTGGGTTGATTTGGTGTTGATTTGGTGTTGATTCGGTATTGATTTAGTTTTGAGTTGATTTGGGGTTGATTTGGTGTTGATTTGGAGTTAATATGCGGTGTTGATTTGGTGTTGATTTGGTGTTGATTTGGTGTTGATTTGGTATTGATTTGCTCCATTTTATTTTTCAGTGGCCCCAAATAAGCAAGTAAGTGGTAATTTTTAGCCCTGCTGCTTTAGGTTTTCATAGTTTCTTAGTGCTATGCATGTTGTGTGGATAGCAAAATCAACACCAACAAATGTTGTTTGATATTGATTAGGTGTTGATTTGGTGTTGATTTGGTGTTGATTTGGTATTGATTTGGTGTTGATTTGGTGTTGATTTGGTGTTGATTTGGTGTTGAGTTGGTATTGAGTTGGTGTTGAGTTGGTGTTGAGTTGGTGTTGAGTTGGTGTTGATTTGGTGTTGATTTGGTGTTGATTTGGTGTTGATTTGCTCCATTTTAGTGGCCCCTAGAAAGCAAATAAATTAAGAGGTAATTTTTAGTTTCAGTATTGTTTATAGGAAGATATTGCAGCACTGTGCAGGTTGTGTATATCAACACCAAAAACGGTTGTTTGGTGTTGATTAGGTGTTGATTTGCTCCATACATGGTCGTGGAACTTTGAGGGTTAATCTAGACGGTTTTAATTTGCTGAATTGGAGTTGGAATAGTGGTGATTGGAGTTTTGTGTGGGTGGTTGGCATTGGGAGCTGTTAATTGGCCGATTAAGGGGGATTTGCAGTTTTTTCGCCGGCTAGAATTTGTATACAGTAGATGTGGTAGGAATGCTTCCAGGATCAACAATATTCTACCAAGAGTATTTTGGGCAAAATGAAGTAAATGTCAATTTGACAACATTTGATAAAGTAAGGCCAGCATATTCATTCTATAACACAAAATAAGGGCTTAATTTCAAATGATACTTTTCTGCTATGTCAAGGTATGTTTTTTGAAGTAATGATTATTTGTATCACATTCTTCTTCGGTTGCTAGTCAGAAAGTTCAATGATGAACACACACTTCATGATTTTTAAATCAATGTTGCAGGGTTGCAGCCCGGATCATCTGAAAGGACTATAAACAGCTTTTGTTACCGTCTTAAAGGGATAGTTGAGTTCTGGTAGAGAGAGTACAGTTTTAGTCAAACTGAATTTTAGTAACCAAAACCTGCACCATTATATTACAAACTAATAGTTATAACTCCACCATGCTCGAAAGGAATACAAAAATTACAAACAACTAAGTAAAAAGCCTGTTATCATTCAAAAAGAGCTGTTCAAACTAAAGAGGGCGCTTTCAAAAAATGCATTTGTTTGAACAATTTAAAATAAAATATTGTGCATGTGATGTTTTGTTGAAATAGTGATTAGATAAAGAGATAATCAACAACTATCTAAAAACCTCTTTTGAAAATTTTTGAAAAGAGGAAGCATTTTAAAACGAATTTTAACGGCTGGTTCAAAATTATCGAATACTTGTGGGGCCCCACATTTATTACAAATGGTTATGTTTATGGATATTTCAGCCGTTTCTGAACCGATTTTGATCAAATAAAGTTTATTCTGCCATTAAAATTATATGCTCTTTCAAATTTGACACTCAGTTTTTCATTATCTCACAAAAAAATTATTTTGTGTAGCACCCTCTCTACCAAAACTCAACTATCCCTCTAACCCCTTGCCTTCCAGAAACTGGTGGGCTATGTACAATGTATATCGACATTGCAGAATCATGAAGGCAACATATTAGGTAGGAATTGTGCAAACTTGATCTTGAAACCTAAGAGGTGTGATAGTTGCTATGGTAACTGACACCTTTCCCCTCAACATATTTTTGTAGTAACTAGTTTGTTGCAAGGCAAGGCACATACTGCATTCATTTGGAGAAACCTGAACTTAATTTTAAACTTTGCAGCAATAATTAGAAGTTGGGGTGAGGAGCAGGGAAAGATTTGTTCCTGGGGGGGGGGGGGGGGGGGGGGGATAGTACCAGCCTTTGTAATGTTCTACCGGGGAGGGGGCATCGACAGCAGTGAGTGAGGAATTAAACATTTCCAAGGGTATACATGTACATGTACAAATGTATCCTAGGGGGAAGGGGTTCACTACTTGCCCTTCTTCTCCCTTCCCCTACCCCCTCCCTACCTAGTAGCTTTACAACAACGGACATTGATCTGCACACAGTTTCTTTCATTTGGAAGTGGGGGGGGGGGGGGGGGGGTGGTTGATTTATTCAGTCAATATCCCTGTGAACAAAGGAGATTTCTGCAAATTTATGCCAATATCCACAAATGATTGAAATTTGCTTCACATGAAATGTTTATAGTCACAAACATTTATAGTCACAAACATTGATCCATATAATATATGCAAAACAATAAGTGATTTTATTTTATTTTGTATTTATTTATTTATTTATTTATTTATTTATTTATTTATTTATTTTTTGGGGGGTTGGTGATCTATTCATTTATCCCCTCCTAACATGATAATTACTGATATGCTTCACATGAAATGTTAAATCTAATTATAAACATTGGTCCATATGTGTACAAATAAGTAATTACTGTTTGGGAGGGGGGGGGGGGGGGGGGGGGGGTTGGTGATCAACATGTACACCTGCGTTTACAACTGATCGAAATGTCTTTCACATGGAATGTTATGGAGATTTCAGAATCTCGAAGGGAGTGGGTTAAATATAGACCCAGACATTTGGCCATTATATTTAAAATGAGCAATTACTTCTGCTACTATTATACAGTTATCATGGGTGTCAACAGGCGGGGGATGGGGGGAACATGCCCCCCCCCCCCTCCCCCTCCCCCACATTTCAAAGTGGAGGAGATTTTCCCCCTCACTTTTTCATATATGTATACATTTGTACAGTATGTTTGATTCCATAGCATACACAACATATTATGTGGAGTTCTGTCTCAGGTATGCACCAAATCGCACAATTTCATTCCCAAAAAATGCAAAAGCTCCCTACTGCGGGAGGGGGACATCCACCTCCACACCCTCCCTCGCAATGTCCCCCCCCCCCCCCCCCACTTTTGAGAAGCTGTTGACGCCCTTGACAGTTATACGTGGAGGTAAGCTAATAATCTTCCGTATGTGGCAACACATAACTCTAGTTAGACTTTGTCTGTGGCGTGGCAGGTGCACGAACAAGATTCCAAAGTCAATGGCGATGACGCTCGAAGGCGTGAGAATTGTTAATCAAGATACGGTTCATGGAACTTTACTTCTGGTAGTGTTCCAACAACTCAACCTCTGTGTTTGTGTGTGTGGGTGTGTGTGTGTGTGTGTGTGTCTAGTATACCTTTCATATCAACTGCATTTTAACCCGTTCCCTTCATGATTATGATATCCCCATTATATACCTTGTACATAGCCTACCCAGTTCCCGTAGTCAAGGGGTTAACCAAGATATGATTCATGGAACTTTACTTCTGGTGATGGTTCCAGCAGTTATTAATATTTGTGTGTGGTGTGGGTGTGTGGGTTTAGTATCCCTTTCATACCAACTGAAGTTTTAAAAGCGGATGGGTCTGTAGAAGTTCCCTTCAAGATTCTGATATTCCCATATAGACCCTGTACATAGTCCACCCGGTACCCGTAGGCAAGGGGCTAACCAAGATATGGTTCATGGAACTTTACTTCTCGTAATGTTCGAGCAGTTCTACCTCTGTATGTTTATTGTGTGTGTGGGTTAGGTTAGGGTTAGAGTTAGAGTTAAGGTTAGGGTGTGGATGTCTAGTATGTCTTTCACATCAACTGAATTTTAAGCGGATGCATCCGATTAAGTGCCCCATATGAATGGTCGCATCCAGAAAAAGACGAGAGGAGTGATTAAATGTATTCTGCTAAAGAGCGGGAGAAATCAATTGTTCTGTTTGTGATTTTTCCACTCTTTGTCCAAGTTCAAGACATTTTCCCCATTATTTTATTGGTGTCATACCAACAGGGTAGGTTTGAAAGGCATAAGGGGGGCAGGGGGGGGGGGGGGGCAGGCAATTGGAATAGGTACATATTGTAAATGACCTATTTACCACACTGCTTTTATCACTTGGACACCTGTTATGACTTAAAATGTATATGCAGAGCTGCCTGAACCATATGCAACCAGCGTAATAGATGAAATCAGAAAATTAACAGCGTGATTCAGTGATTTAGGCCTGTTTAGTTGTAAGAATTGAGAGTTTGATGCCAGAAAAGTGAATGTAGTAAACACAGGGGAAAGAGAAGAAACAGACAATGAATAAAATGATAAAAGAGAGAACATATTTTCGTACAAAAAAAGGCTTACAAAAATGTGTACTTTCTTGAACAGCATAAAGAATGATTATTTTTATAAATCAAATCTTGAGAGTGAATATGAATGGGAATTGTATAGATACCAATGTAGAGATCTGAAGAATATATCAGGATATTAACCGGTTACCTTTGATATTCTGAAATCCCCATATACGTTGTACATAGCCCATAAGGTTCCTATATAGGGAAAGGGTTAACAAATGATATGTACAAAGTACTAGTTATTGGCTTTTGGAGCATGGGTACTCGAATGCCATTTATTCCCTCAGAATAAGAAAAGGGTTCTTAGAGTTAGATTGATATCTGAATATAATCCATGATACGAATTAAGATTAATAATATACATTTTCCCATGCAAGCTAAGCCGCTACTTGATTCGTTGTACAGCGAGCAATAATTATGGAATAATATTTGTGATATAAATCTAATTATTGGCAATTCAACCATATTGGGATTGGTTTCTGTATAATATTGGGCTTTACTAGGCAGTCACGATTGCATCAATTGGGTTTTGTAGCTTATACTTGTGATTACTTGTCAAATCTTTGTAACGTGCAAGCTTTCATTCGACAAAGAGCTACTTTTATACCCTTTAAGTAAAATCATTACCCATATTAATTAACAACAACAACAAATCAACAATATGTGTTCATCAAACCTCATTGCCCCGTTTAGGAATATTTATTCTTAGAAGTAATGGCCCGGTCAGATATCAACGGATAGCGGAAACGTAATGCCCAACGAATAGACAATTTGCGAAATTAAATTATCCGGTGATGAAAGTCGTCTCCATTGCTTCATGTACAAAACATAGAACAACGTACATCACCGGACAAGGAACGGACAAGAAACGTATAGAACGGATGGAAAATTTAGCTCTCCGTTTTGACATACGTTTGCGCAATCCGTTGATATGTGACCGGGCTATTATGATCTCGAGATTTCTTTACATCTCCACTGAAAGAAAGACTTTTTTTATTAACAAACGGACAGCTATTGCGAGTTTAACATTTTGGGAGGTTCAACAGCTTGAATGGGGCTTTAATATCTACGAAAGACTTTCACAAATTCACCCATATTGCAATATTTTTACAATTTTGGAAGGTCCAAAACACGGAATGGTGCTTTAATATCTAGCCTCCACAATAACACAAACAACATCATCATCATGATCTTGAACTTGTTGTTATGCCCCCTTGTTTATTACCTACGCACCGCACCAGTTACTTCATGCTTGTGTTCTAGCGCCCAATAATTTTGGTTTGATTGAATCGCCGGTGAATGCAACCGACAACTCCATCTGCCAAACAAATTACTCTCTCCACTTTCATTACAGGGTTGACACAGGGCCTGGAAAACTGGAAAGTCATGGAATTTGACTTTTTAAATTATTTTTTTTTGTCCAGGCCTTTTAAGTCAAGGAAATTTGTAAAAATGTTCTTATGGGTCAAGGAAAGTCATGGAATTTCATTTTATCTACATTTTCTACAAAATTAGATTTTTGTTAACTTATTTAAAACAACCTTGTTAACACACCATTGTGAAAAGTCATGGACAAGTCAGGGAATTCTTGCTGTTATGGTCATGGAAAGTCCTGTAATATGACTTGAAAATAAGCGTATGAACCCTGCATTACTATCATGGGCATACAAGCAATTTTTTCTTGGGGGGGGGGGGGGGGATGGGAGTGAGTTTGTATTTTCAAATAACATCCTATCTGTCATGTTCAATAAAAAATGATTTCTTTTCTGCATCTATAATGACATGATTTTTGCACCAAAATGTGATGATCTTGACTATCAAATATATGACTTTTGTTGGCATACTTGCATTATCAAGATTTTTCTCCTTCTTGTTTTTTTTTTGGGGGGGGGGGGGGGGGGGGGGCTACAGCCCTCCTAGCTAACTATATCTCATACAACTATGATTCTACCAGTAATATCAGAAGAAATGCTAGAAGATGTGATCGCGGTAAAACCAGCTAAGGAAATAATCTGGTGTGTGTGTGTGTGTGTTTGGTAAAATCATCAGAGTCGGCTTTTCTGATTAGCTAGATGCATCGGAATTTGCTTGATGAGGCTGTAATTTGATTCATTAAAGAATGCCAATAAAGATGGAAGATAATGACGTGACATGAGTGAAGTACAAGGTACAACCGCAGGATTAGCAAATGAAAGTTATTTTGTATGTCGCCTTCAATATTGTACAGTGCAATTAGCATTATGCATTCACCGACATGCAAAGGGTAGCTCATGTAGGAAACGGGGGGGGGGGGGGGGGGCATGTCCCCCTGCATTAATTTGACCCCCCCAAATAACTATAGAACTATAAATATGGAAAATAAAGATAAATACAGAATTTCATCTATATTATAGTCTGCCACAAAATCGCAACAATTGGACAAAACATCAAGTAACATTAGGGTAAAAACAAAATAAAGATAAATGCGTACTTACAATGTTAGAGTGTGCCCAACAATAATTGACACTCTCAATAGTTTGACACAAAAAAAAACAACTCAAAACATAACAGTGATAATAAAGGTATAAATCATGAATATGTAAGTAAAGACTTACATCTGTACCATATGATTGACATCCGTCCCCCCCCCCCCCCCCCCCCTTGTCAGTATGCCTGTGCTATACCACTGTATAACGGTGTAGTGCAATTATTTATGCTTTTGGGACCTCAGTGAGTTTCAGGTAGATTCTGTAGTTCAATAGATATACATGCATTCATGTTTTTTTAAACCAAATAACTATAAAATGTGGCACATTGAAATAAGGACAAAACTTGATTAGCCAATTAGAAGGGAAAAAAAACAATGCTCAGCTCAGATGAAATACATAAATTATTGTTGGTAGACAAACTGGCTATATAGACAAAATATGATAATACCAACTTGGTATTAATAGACGTATTGGGTGTACATAGTTCAAAGGCTGTAAACCAATATGGTTTGTATAAAGTGGGTCGACTAGTGAACCAGGAAGAGAAGGGCCCCGAGAAAGGTGGGGGGGGGGGGGGGGGGGGGCAGTGCCATGGGGGAATTCACATCTGGAAGTTTACAATATTACAATACAATTAATACATATAATAGTATTTCTAAGGTCCTACTCACACACCCAAGCAGACCTATTTTGTCATTGTTGATAATATACACTGTGTATATTAATTATATACAGAACACCCCCAGAATCATAATTCCCATATCATAGATATTAAATGACTTGTTTCACTGGTTGTGGGATCTTTCACTGAGAAAACTGATACCAAGATCAGCAATTCTGATAAAGAAAATTTAGCTCTGTTTGTTTCTTAGAACTATAGGCTTCCCCATATTGAAGTACAATTGTTATTTGGGATATCTTATAATTTGTCTATTTCCTTTATATTTGTCTGCATCGGAAGTACAAATAGAGTGGCCGACAATGGGGAAAATAGAACTCACGTATGACTGAAATCTGGTTTTATTGGTCAGCCATATTGTTGACCACAACGATGACCCAATTTCACATCCTTACGAGAATATCTGCGAGGGATAAAGCCAGACAGTATAGCCCCAGGCAAAGAGCTTTCAACTAATTTTCTAGGTATTTTTGTTTATAAATAGAGATATTCACAATAATAAAAACAAATATCAATCTTTCTCTAAGGGAACCAAGTGGGCTATGTACAAAGTCTAAGGGGATTTCAGAATCTCGAAGGGAACAGGTTAACCCCTTCACTGCGGGATCCGGGTGTGTTATGTACAAAGTCTATGGAGGTTTCAGAATCTCGAAGGGAACAGGTTAACAATGAACGCTCCAAGTAGAATGTCCAGAGGGATAATCAAAGCCAAACGATATTACGTATACCCAAATGATACACATTTGTGCAGGTGTCTTTTATTTTTAACAGATAACAATAGAATGTTAAAATATGCCATTCTTGCTCAATTTTAACAATCATCATTATAAGTATGTGAGGATGAAGCAAACCAATGGTGCCCTTGGAAACGGAGATCAATAATCAAGAAAATTTACAATTTTTTTCGGGGGGGAAAAATCATGCCTTTCTAGTCTGAGTTCATTGGTATGTTATTTGGGGCCTTCATTTGTCAATGCATTGTTGGTAATAAAAGCTAAAACCAAAGCTAAAAGTAAAATCTCAGAGCGGTCAAGTCGGGGCTAGAGCTAATTACTTGAAAGGTTTGTAGGGTGGGGCAGGGGAAATTTATTAACCAGTGAATGCATGGAAATTTATTAACCAGTGAATGCATACATTAAGTGCACATATGCCTTCAACAGGAGGGGGCATTTACATTAGGGGGGGGGGGTTCCAGTGTAGGCTCTATTTTCATATGTTCACACCTTTAGATTCTAAAAGGCATTCAACCCTTGAAACTAAATGATTTTCATATAACATGCATTATCTACAGCAGTCGCGTACTTCATTCAGTGGGGTAGAGCCGTTTTGAAGCGGGGTGTTTGAACACCTAAAACAGTCACTATTTTGCTCAAGGGGGGTGTTTGAACACTAAACACCCCCAAACACCCGCCCCCCCCCCCCCCCCAGTACGCCTATACTCTATAGGCTTCAGCTTTTTAGGATCAGTAGTGAACCAGGGTGGGGAGGGGTGGCGTAGGTAGGGGTTAGCGATGGGTGTCATATGTATATATACAAATGAAAGTCAAGTGAAAGTGGCAGGCATGCATGGGCATTAGGGGCCAATTACATAGGGTAAGGACGAAACACGCAAACCAGAGTATGCCCCAATTTTCAGCACAGATGCGCATGAACGCAGGAATGCATTAATTACACCAGCGCATCACTGGATTTTGCCTCGGGGCTTTGCCACCCACCCAAGCCAGCTAGCTAGCAGCTAGCTGCTCCCACGGATGAAGGGGGATAAGTTTAAAGGGATAGTTCACTTTTGGTGAAACATAATTTTAGTAACTCTAACTTGTAAGTTATCATTCAAAACTAACAGTTATAATTCAATGATGCCTATACAGTTGAGTTACAGGGCTGTTTTCATCCAATAAAGGAACTCTTAACACAAGAGGGTGCCCTCTAGACACCTGAAAGTTTCAATCCTTTTTATCATAAAATGTGAATATGTTTGGTCAAAATAATTACTCAATATAGGGATCATCAAAAACAAGTTTAAAACCATTTTGGTATATTAAAACAAATGTGTACGATTTGTTTATATTTTCTCGAATTATTGAATAAAAGTTGGTCCCCAAACATTTTTCGATCGGATATATTTTTTTGATATTTCAGCTGTTTCTGACCGATTTTGATCAAACAAAGTTGACTCTGTCTTTGAAATTGTGTGCTCTTTCAAAGTTTACACTTAGTTTTATATTACCCTGCAAACAAAATTCTTGAAGCTTGGACTATACCAAAGCAAAAGGACAGTTTTTTTTCGACACCCTATAGACAAAGATTCACTTTTAATATCCCGGACTATTAGAAAGAGTGTATGGTACTCATCTGTGTGAATGTAAAGAATTGACAGAAAAATATCTTACAAGTTACTATGTTATTACTTACATGTTTGAAAAAAAATATTATATATATATTATATCTTTTACAATTTTAAAGTGATAATGATTTGACATCAGCAAGAAAATGTATCCACATTTGCCGCTCTCGACCCAGGTGTATAAATGGGTACCCGGAAAGATGGAAAATAGTTCCTTAGCACTGTGTGCACATATAAGGTTTCATAGCTGGAATGCTCCCCAGGGAGTGGAAAATGTGCACTTTGTGTGCTGGATTGATTGCAGTATATATCCAATGACCGGGGTAATAACAGTGATGCGCTGGTCGAGCGTCAAAAGACGGAACATGCACTTTATGTAAAATAGCCACCATTATTATTATCATTTTTATCAATCTCTGCAATTTCCAAAAACTGTTGCAGAACTTTAAACCGAATGTTGGTATGAAACTAAAACTGAAAATCATTTTAAATTCAGCCCTGAACCACCATGATCTAAGAAAAGCAAGCATGAAACAAACGAAATCAACCCCTTTAGCTTCTGTTCGTCAGCTACAAAAAGCGAGCGTATCGCGAGAAAGCAAATGAAATCAACACTCCGCCTCATTCATCCACTAAAAGCGAGCGAATCACGGAGAATCGGTCCACGCTGGTATACATTACAGCTACTCAAAAAATGTCAGGGGACAGAAAACAAAAACTAGAGTCCGTGGGTCGTATATTGCTCAACTGTTTTCTTTTCTACCAAACAGAGTGATTTTATAATTAAGGGGAATCTAAGCCTTAGTAAACGTGTTTGTTAACATCAAATCTTATCGAACAGAGAAAAGTGATATTTCTGAAATGAAAACCAGAGAGCCATGGGTGGACATACAATGCTCAACTGTTTTCTTTTGTACCAAAACATATAATTTCATAATTAACAGAAATCTAAACCTTGGTGTATTTTGTTTGTTCAATTTAGGTTTAGCCAAAAGAGAGAGCGGCAAACAGACGTGATAGTTCTGTAACATACTGCTAAAAGAGATACAAGAGTAACTTTAATAGATAGTTTCGAAAAGGGTATATATTCTTTCAATACAATTTGGCCTAGTTCTTACAAAAAGAAGGCAGATATTATTAAAGAGAGCAGGTAAGAGAGCAAAATGTGAAAATGTTACTCTTTCAATAAAATTAGGCCTAGTTCCTTAGAAAAACTAGTAAAAGGGGATAGGTGAAAGAGCTAATTGTGAAAAATGTTATTCTTTCAATCAAAATTAGGTCTTGTTCTGCGAAAAGTTAATGAATGTGGTTGGTAAGAGAGATAGATCATAACATAGAAAGTGGAGAAACATCCTTTCTTTGAGTTCTAAGAAGAAATGTTAAGAAAAGGTTGAGTAAAGGGTAAGCAGAGGTGGAGGATTTCTGATGACGTCAACAAAACAACATTCATTTAATGAAGAATATATACACGCTATATCAATTTTGGAGCTTAAGGAAACAAATATACCAAGTAAATATCAAAGGGCAGTTTAGTTATTCATCTTAAATGTTGTTGCCATGGCAACTGGGCCATGTATATGACTAGACATGGATATAAATATATATATATTTACGCGGTTGCTGGATATATTTACGCGGTTGCATACCTTAAAGGGATCTAGTAACTTTGTTGACATCATGTGCAAAAAGTGATGAATGGTTGTTGCAATGTATATTGTTGTTATCTCATATGTCCACAGGGTATTGTGTGAAAATTTCAAGGTCAAATGGACATTGTATGGCAAGTAATGAGCGAAAATGCAAAGTGATATTCAGTAACTCACTTCACTCACTTTGTACACGGAAGAAAAACTCGCCTGGAGTTTTTCTTATCTGAATACTTCAATCATACATATCTTTGTAACGAAAGGGAAATTTGAAAAACCGAAACCTGTCCCATGATTTTATTGTTAATACGAATACAACAAGGTATAAGGGAACCGCTAGAATAAAAATTTAATTTTGAGGATTTGGACAATGTTACTAAGTCCCTTTAAGAGTGACAGATTTCCACCCCCAGATGTGAGATGACATCAAGAATTTGCTAATTACCACCGCATGGCTGCAAGCTATCCTAGGGATGATGATAGTACTCGGGGGATATACTCAGTGAACATACCATGATGTTACCAGGGGCGGAGGGTGGAGGGGGGAGGGGGGGGGGGTATGAACAAACACTCAGGAACATACCATCGCTGTTGCAGGAATCTCAGGCAGCTAGTAAGAGCTGGGGGAGTGGGGAGGGGGGAAGTGGGAGGTATGAACAAATACAGTACATTGGCGCAGGGCATTAACCCCCCTGAAATACAAAACAAAAAAACATGTGCAAGAAAGAGGGGGGGGGGGGGGTGGGAGTTATGGACAAATATACAGTGTTGCAGGGCATTAGCCTCCGAAATGAAGAAGTAGAGCCTCAACAACATTGAATTTGTTTTCCTTACAAAACAAATGTCAGAAATCTATTTTAATGCTTCAAAAGTAGAAACAGAGATTAAAAAAATAGAGAAAATGTAGACTAAAGCACAAATACAAAGGGGCTCAAGGCAAATTTCGCCTGCAAGTGTCTAAAACAAATTTTAGGTTTTTACAGGGCGGGGGGGGGGGGGGGGGGGGGGGGGGGGCGCATTATGAAACATTTACAGGGGTCTCAAGATTAATGCCGTAAAATGACCCACAAAATCTTGTTCGGTTCAATGATAACAAATCTCACAATTCTGTTCTATGCTCCCATGCAAGCTTGAAACTTGATTGATGAAGCCACAAAAATGAAATCATGAAACCAAGGACTACTTAAAGGGGGACCACCAGGCAAAGAACAACACATTATTAAATGTTTTGTCCAAACATTTTTGTGACTTGTTGATGGAATGAATACTAAAGATGTTACCTTTCTTTAATAATGATATTATTTTTGGGCGGTGGTACCCTTTAAGACTTTCTGAGGACAAAATTTGTGCTCTGTCCTTTAACATAAGGTAAACACCCCCCCCCCCCCCCCCTCACGTACACACTATACACATTATAATATTATCATTGTAAAGCGCTTAGAGATGATTATCAATCATATTAGGCACTATATAAATCGAGTATATTATTATTATTATTATTACACATACTCAGACATACATACACGCCACACACACACACACACACACACACACACACACACATACAGATACACATAACAGTAAGGAAAGGCTGACTTAAAGTCATTACCTGTAAAGTGTCCAAATCCACGAAAATTACTTGGAGCTTCCTCGGTTCTCTTCTACCGTGTTGTTTAGCTTATGGTAAGAGAAGAATAAAATAGGGTTTGATTTTTCAAATGTCCCTTTAGTATGAAGATAATTATCATTGAAAATCATTATTTCTAAAACGCAATTGAAAAAAAGTACAATTGTTGTAGCTAAACGCGTCCGCATTGCACCATGCGTGGGAACATTCCGGAGATTGAACTTTTGAGCCGAAGTGAGTGCAAATTCCATGAATTCTGTACTACATGTTACATACACTGGTGCGAATATCTCAAACGGATCATTCATTACTGCGACAAATGTATGGCAGACCATCAGTATTCGGTGATAAAATATGAACTCAATATTCGTTTTTTTCACTAGGTAAACAGTGTTCGTTTTCTTTCAAACTTTCACAAATCTTTCAATTGTATTTTACAATGATATTGATATAGGATTGAAGTCTCAAATGTCATTTTGTGCAATATCTGACACTTTACAGGCTATGACTTTTAAGTCTGCAAATTAAGCGCAAGTTTACACGCATCCCCCAAAGCTGCGGTGTTCAGCGTACTCTACATTACTTTATGGGCAGCTGACTGGTGCAGTTCAGATTAGATCACATCTGATTTGCACTTCTCATAAGTGTGATTGCCAAACAGCTGGGGGTGTTTCACAAAGATTCTAAGTTGAACTTAAACAGTTATGGAAAGCCATTTGTTGCCTTGGAATAAAGCATATATTCAAAAGCAAACCAAATACAAGTATTTAAAACTTCCAACAAATCAATATTAAAACAAAAAAAGGCTGCTTGGTAATAACAAACATTACTGATTTCAATCAAAATGCGTGCCTTTAAAAAGAACTGTTCCAACAATTTTACAAACAAACTAATGGCTTTCCATAATTGTTCAAGTCCAACTTAGTGTTAAGTTCAACTTTGAATTTGTGTGTAAGGCCCCCCTTGAAGATCCTCTCTAGACTAATGAGTATATAGTGATGATATCATGCTGCAACATGCCTTCCAATAATTTGACCCCCAAGAAACATACAGGGAAAATTCTTTAACAAAATACACCAAAACATTTCATTTCATCTCATTTATTTATTTTCATTTCCATCAAAGGATAGTATACACAGATATATGATAATAACAAATGCAAATCAAAATAAGTCACAATGATACATATAACTTATAAATGGTTGGAAATGGAAAGCGCTGGCTGTAATTTGCAGCGCTCTCAACTGAAAAAATGTTGCAGTACCTTTAATATACTACTCAGAAAACTACCGAAATAAAGAAAATATGTGATGGAGGATTAATAGAGATGCCAAGTAGTACGTTTTTGCCGTATTTAGTACGTTTTCTAAGAAAAAAATATGTTTTTTTTTTTTTTTTTTTTTTTTCTCCTTCTCCTCCCCCACCATAACCCTTCAAATAAACAAAACAAAGTCATAAAACGCTGTGTGATTGACTGAATCAACTTTTGACGTAAAGAGTATTTTTTGCTGCGCGAAAATAACTTCCGCGAAAAAATATGATTTTTTACCTCCTACGGTCGGCTGCACTGAAAATACTTTTTTTGGTCCAAAATACTGTTTTTTAGAGCTCAGAATACTTTTTTTTGGTTTGTGAAGGTTGGCATCTCTGGATTAAAAGGAAAAGAAACAAAAAACAAACTCACATTTTTCATTAGAGTTGGGCGAATTATAACATAGAGTGCATTTGCCCCCAATAATTCACTTAATTCACCCCCCCCCCCCCCCCCCCAAATCAGTCCAAGCATGCTATACTACTACATGTATGTACCAATAAACAAAAATGAGAGAAAGAGGGGCTGAAAAACATCATCAAAGTGGTATTGAAATGGAAGTATGTTTATATACACTGCTTTTCGTGTGAGGTGGGTGATAATGCATTTGCCTTCAGTCATTTGTGTCATCCAGATGATTAATGTAAGAGGGCTAGCTGCAGATGATAATGCAGATTTGTGGCTTTACAAGTTCACAGCGAATAATTGTTAAATACGCGACTGCCGCCTCGTGCTCAAAAGACCGTTAATTCCAAATCCGGGGAAGTGGCTATAGATATAGATGAAATACAAAGCGTGTAAACCGTGTATACAGCTAATAGAATCAGGGGATAAAATCACTCCCTCGCTTCACTAACTCTTCATGTCCTTTTTTCTCCATCAGCGAACTCGTCCACAATCTCTCTTAAAGGGAACCAGCACCCAACAATTATTATCTTATAAATGAAAGGCAATGGTTTTAATAGCCCGGTCACATATCAACGGATTGCGCAAACGGATGTCAAATGGAGAGCTAAATTTTCCATCCGTTCTATACGTTTCTTGTCCATTCCTTGTACGTTGTTCTATGTTTTGTACATGAAGCAATGGAGACGACTTTCATCACCGGATAATTTAATTTCTAAAATTGTCTATTCGTTGGGCATATCCGATATCCGTTAATATCTGACCGAGCCATTAGTAGTATATTCCACCAACAAGTTCAGAAAAATGGGTTTTTAGACAAATTATATAATTGAAAAACTCATCGCCATACTAAAGTACCTGTGTCCATGGGTCTGCAGAACAAGACTATCTATTGTCTAGGACTTAGGCGTCTTCCGTGGTTCTATTGTCTCCCAAACGTACTCGCGTATAGAATTGGCGCTCTCGCAGACATTTGGCGCGAGACAGAACTATGAGGCCATGTTGGTTCCGTAAGTGTTGGTGATTAATTGTATTGTTGATGGCCCGGCCTGGTCAGATATCAACGGATAGCGGAAACGAATGCCCGACGAATAGAAAATTTGCGAAATGAAATTATCCGGTGATGAAAGTCGTCTCCATTGCTTTATGTACAAAACATAGAACAACGTACATCACCGGACAAGAAACGCATATGAACGGAGACGAACGGATGGAAAATTTAGCTCTCCGTTTGACGTCCGTTTACTTTACGCAATCCGTTGATATGTGACCGGGCTATTATGAATTAAACAACCCTTTGCAAAGTGTTGGACATCTATTTTAGCCTTGTTATTTGCGTGGGGGTTTCCTTTAACCCTTTGAGATGATTTGATTTGAAACAGACGTTCTCCATAGAATGCAAATACCTTCGTATATATTTTCCATTGAGAAAGCATACATGAGTAAATCGGTCACCTTTAGCTAGAAATAAACTTTACAATGAAATGAACTCTTTTTTAATACCTTAAACGGTTCGCTCATTGATTATAAATTGAGTCGAATTTGGTATGATTGTGAAGGTAATCTTGTACTTAACAAGCCTCGAGAAATTCAGATTTTTTGAATTTTTAAAAATATTTTTAAATCGAAATTGAAAATGAGAAAAATTCACCCTCCAAACCAGGCCCAAATTCACCCCGATCTCGCCGCTTATGTCGATGACGTGTGACGAGGGGGTGAATTCTCTGCTATATCGCGGTATACATCAATTTGCGTGCATTATTTTGTTTACAACGTCCAT
Source organism: Echinarachnius parma (assembly GCA_037951105.1). Lineage (NCBI taxonomy): Eukaryota > Metazoa > Echinodermata > Echinoidea > Clypeasteroida > Echinarachniidae > Echinarachnius > Echinarachnius parma. Next base: position 37,680 of record JBAMJV010003883.1, on the reverse strand, counting down.
CGCTCGCTCGTTTTGCAACATCGGAAATGAAGAAACAAAAATCTAGAATTGCCCAATGTTAGTGTAAAAGTAGATATTTTACCGTATGAGTGGTTATTTTCCCAAAATTAGAGATTTGTTTGACAAATTGAGAGACGCAAATTGAACGTGCCTCGAAAAAAGAAATGCCCGTCAGTTGAATGATACGAACACGCACTAGAGTTTCAGCGGCACCGCTCCGCGAGAAAGGCTGTGCTCTATAGCTATACCTAGCTAGCTGCACGCCAACTGCCATGACTGCCTTGTAAGTAATTGCACTTTTAAAATGCTCCGAAAAGGAACGAAAATGCAAGATTATTACGATCACACCTATTCTAGACTATCTCTTATTTTACTTACATGTTTGTAGGGCTTTTAAAACAAAATACGAGAACAATTACCTGCAAAAACAGCTGATAATAGTGCACTTTACGCGAGCTGAATTGAAGCGAGCTACATACACTGCACTAGCCGCTATTATTGCATGCATTGCATGTCCACCGCATACGCGCACGGTCGAGGCTGTCCACGTATCATGCATGCTGCCGGCGAGTATGATTCAACTCGCAGACTAGGTGATTTATTTACCTATTTTTACTTTATCAGACACATTAATGAATAAAAGAATAACTTTACAACGAATATAAACTGTTGTTTTATTAGTTCAAACAGTTTAAACCACCATAATTGTATAGAAAATAGTTTAAACAACCACGGAATCCCCGGTATAAAGGGGTATAAATCCGGTATATAATGTGGTAGAAACCGAGGCTTCTGATTGGATAACCCCTCGCTCTACGTCAGTACAACACACCCAGCTATCGGACCCCGCTCGAAGCTGGATTGTGGTTTTGAAGCAGCGTTTAGTATTTTCATTTTTGTTTTAATTTTCGGATGTGCGAGTACTTGGAAAGTGATATTTTCATTTTCTGTATGATTTGAACTTTTTGGAAAGATGAAACTTGGCTTATGTTGCTTTTTCTTTGAATAAACACTTTAAGATTTCTTTGTCTCTCCTTTGTCTCTCTCCCTTTCTTTCTGGATAATACATTCCTACATTATATGTGTTCCATTCCGAATATGCTGAATATGTATTTCCCTTGACATTTCAAATGTTACATTATACACATTGTTCTGTAAGAGTTAACCCATAACGTAATGAAAACTAAAATACAATCAGAGAAACGTCTTGTTTTGTACTTAAGATTGATGTGAGACATGATTTCATCTGAAGAAAAAAAAAAAATCTTCTGACAATGTAAGAGCATAGGTCTGCAGATACACAATCCTTTATCCCACTGCCTTCAGGAACCTGATGGGACCTTTATTAACGTGATATCTGTATGGATTGCAAAATCTAGTAGGGAATGGTTAATCCACTGCCTACGGGAACATGTGGGACCTGTATTAACTTGATGGGGATTGTAGAATCTAGTAGGGAATGCGTTGAAAGTACACTTCAGCCTATAGTCAGTACCACAACTATATTGGAAAGAACACAGGATGTCACAGTGTGTTCATACTGTGGACTACAGTGTAAACAAACTAAGATGGATCACACGCATTCTAAATCCACCGTTCCATAATGTAGACCATAGTGGGGACACGCTGCATGTTTCACAACGTGGATCACAATGTGAACACATCCTGGTCTACAATGTGGATCACAGTGTGAATACACTGTTTCACAATGAGGATCACAGTGTGGACACACTGTTTCACAACATGGATCACAGTGTGAACACATGGTACACAGTGTGTTCAAACTGTATAACACACTGTGGTCGAACTGTATAACACACTGTGGACTTCCGTGTGAACAAACTTTCATACACAGTATGTACAACCTGTGTTTCACAGTGTGAAAACACATGGTTACGCAATTTAGACCACAGTGTGATCATACTGCGTATCACAATGTGAACTACATTGTGAATACACTGTGTTCCAAAATATGGACCACAGTGTTTTGTTTGTTCCTTTGTACCCTGTAGATGTAAATAATGATGAACATAGGGTGTATATATATATTTTAATGATGTGGAACTGAATACAGTTTAATTCAAACCATTTTGATTTAATTCAATTGAAAAGTGATTGGAGACATGCAGTATGTATACATCCTAAATATGTGACCTTACACCACAAAACGACCGTTATGTCGCTGATATAGTTTCTCTGTAATTAGCTGAAATAGTAAAATTTGGTTTAAAATATGAGATTCAGGATTTTTGTATTTCCTGAATGCTGGTATCTTAATCTACCTTCTGTGAAATTTTGATCGTCAGAAATCATGTTTAAATATGTTTTTTCATCAAATAAAAATTATCAGATTACAGCACTTGAATGGACGCCGATCTTTGAAGTGGCCTGTTTCTCCCTTGTTTTAAAAATGCTTCAGCCATTTCCCAAATGTTTGGCGCTCATTTTCAGAGGGTTTGCCTTGTCTGAATATGACAAATTATATACCATTTTAAAGGTTATGACTTCTACTGTAATGTCATGTGAAAATCAGCATAATCATTTTCCCCGACTTATTGGTCGTTTTGTGGTGTGAGGTCACATATGTACAATTATAGTGTATCTTCAAAAATTGTGTTCTATAGATATCATAAATGTATCCAATACATTGTGCACTTCCTTAGACATTTCGGTATGAGCAAAATAATATACTAGTAGTTCATCCAGATTGAACTTTGCCAATATAGTTATATGAATATCAATTGAATGAAATAATGATGTACTGTATTATGGTGTGATTAAATGAGTTGGCAGCTTCTATGATGAATGGCTGGCTCTTAAAGGGGTAGTTTAGTTTTGGTAAGGCTGAACTTTAGTAGCCAAAACCTGCACAGTAACATTATAAACTAATAGTTGGGCAATTCCACGGTAACGGAAGGACATTCAGACACAATTTTGGAACTTCAATCAAATAATTCCAGGATCCTGCTTTTGATTTTTTATTCTAAATGGCATGTCTTTGATCCTTGTTGGGACACCTTTGATTTCCACTATTTCTAAAATTTTGACCCCATTATGTAAATTAGATATGGACACTAATGAGGCCGGTAACGGAAGGACGCCAAAATGGACATGGATTTTCAAGTTTTTTAGTTATGACCCAATCTCTGTGAAGTTACGAGGTTTATCATGTTAAGTTGGCTACTAGTCAATTTCCTTATGTTCACAGAGTATAACACCACCTTTTAAGAAAAATATCTACATTGGTATATTAATTATAAGAAATTACTTACTCCAGTGTTCGGTAACGGAAGGACGGTAACGGAAGGACCTCTGAAAAGTCTATTGGAATTGTACAATAAAATTAATTTTGAAATTTAAAGACCATTTATGAGAAGGAAACATCTCTTTTGTGGTCTAAAATTAGTTTGTATCATAGATAGCATATGGACATCACAAGCATTTACATTTCTATTTTTTTCTTACTATATTTCATGCTCCAATGGCTCTTATTCATGGTCAATCCATGGTAACGGAAGGACACTCGGACACAAATTGTCAACTTTAAGAAAGACATTTTTAAATACTTGTGTTGTTAGAACAGTCTATTTTGATAACAATACTTCCAAAACATAAAGTTTTAAGGTCCCATAATTTTTTATTTTGTTATCTCCGCACATTATTGAATATGCATACAAATGAGGTCGGTAACGGAAGGACACCAAAATGGACAAGGTTTTGTTATCAAATCAGTTTTAACTAAAACTCTGTGATATTAAATAATACAAAATATTTTAAGGGTACACATTTCATTCTCTGAAGGGTTAAGAAGAATTTACTTGTTCTTTGATTAAAATTTGTCCGCAGATATTTGAGTTATTTCACACAAAGCGGACCAATGTTCGGTAACGGAAGGACATAATGGACTATAATGTATGATATGACACAGTAGGGTCATTCCATGTCAAATCACCTTTAAAAAAATAGAAAATTTTCATCGCAGCCCCCTTCAAATTTGCTAATATTTGGTATGTATGATATTTCAACCTTTAAAAGCGCAAATATTTAAGTTTTAGCCCAATCCGCCCAATGGTTTTGGCGCTATGGTCGATTCTTATGGGGGAGTTTTGTAAGAAATGGGCGTGGGCACCATTTTTCAAATGGCCATTGTCCATTAACCGTTGGGTCAATTTATTTTGTAACGGTGTCATTGGACTGGGGATGTTATGTGCAATCCATTTATGCCATTTGTGTTCATGCATGAGCGAGTTTGGATACGATGACCTTTGACCTTAGATTTTGACCTTCCGTTTTACCTTGTGGATCAAATAATTTTGAGAATTTGTTTTGCTTAAATATTGGCTTGATATAATTTCTACAACATATGAAAGAATTGGAGATATATTATTTCTTGCTTTTTCTACAGCCTTGTTTTTAGTTTGCAAATTTCATGTAAAATTTAATTATTTTAGACCTACACCCATGTCCAAGAATTCTATAGGGGTGTATTGTATAAAAAAAAGTCCTATTCAAAGTCACGATCAGAGCCTATTCACACCCTGGCTCACCACAGTTAAATAGACCTACTAATCCCCATACAATAGAAATCCAGACAAATGGCATCATGGTACAAGGGCCCTGTTGCAGAAAGAGATAAAATCAATTGTGAGCCAGATCAAATGTTCTAAATGCACAAATCTGATTGGTTGAAACACAGAAAATTACTAGTCTGACCACGCTACGCCACTGATAGCTGGCCATTGCAGGTATTGTCTCATTATTTTGGGTTTTCATATATGAGAGACCAATTTTTTAACATAAATTTTGTCATAATATGTAATATGAGGTACCTTGTCCATCTGTTACCATGTGTATGGTAACGGAAGGACATTTTCTTTTGTTATTTATTAATTAACGAAGAAACAATGAGTAATACAATTGTTAGCAATGGGAAGGCCTACTTGAACTTGCTTTGCACTGAAGATCGGTCTGCTCTCTAACAATTATGTGAGCCACAAAATTAAAAATATTGATTTTTCGGTAACGGAAGGACATTTTCATAGGCTGAAAATAAGAAGTCATTGAAGCATAACAAATCAAATAAATCATACAAATTTACTATTTTACGAAATGATCATATCTCAGGAGTCAGAATAATGGTTTGTAGGCTTAACTGGGGAAATATTAAACAAACACAGGATCAAAACACTTTTCACCAAAATGTCAAATTTGTGGGGTTCAATTATGGTTATAAAGTTATTATAAAAAAAACAACTAAAATTATGTAAAACTAAAATGTTCTCATTGAATTCCAAAAATATAGAATTTAAGCTTTGATTTGATACCAAATTTGTATCATAAAAATGCTTGTAAAATTTTTGGTCGAATGTCCACTTTGGCGTGGAATTGCCCAGTTATAACTCCACCATGCTCAAAAGGTATACCAAATTACAAACAACCAAGTAAAACGCCTGTTATCATTCAAAAAGAGTCATTAAAACACAAGAGGGCGCTTTTTTAAAAGGCATTGGTTTCAACCATTTTCAACCAAAATTACGCATGTGATGTTTTGTTGATATAATGATTAAATAGCGAGATCATCAACAACCATTTAAAAAACGCTTTTAAAAATTTTTGAAAAAGTGCAACCTTTTTTTTTATTTTTTCAAAAAATCATCTAATTATTTGGGCCCCAAATAATTATAAGATCAGATATATTTATTGATATTTCAGCCGTTTCTGGGTCGATTTTGACCAAATAAAGTTTATTCTGCCATTAAAATTGCATGTTCTCTCGAATTCGACACTCAGTTTTTCATTACCTCACAAAAAAATTGCGATGTGCAGCGCCCTCTCTACCAAAACTAAACTACCCCTTTAATGGGATCTAGGATCTTGGTTGACACGTGCAAAAACAGTGATGAATGGTTCATACAATGGGTGATTTCAAGTATGGTGTTTAAGGCCGGTGTTAGTGTTTATTACACACAAACACCAGTTTGATAAACACTAACACCAGCCCTAAACACCATACTTGAAATCACCCAATGTTTATACTTGTTATCTGATATATGTCCACTAGGTATAGTGTGACAATTTCAAGTTAAATGGTGTTATACGGCCAACTAATGAGCAAAAATGCAAAGTGATATTCACTAACTCATTGCACTGACTTTGTACATGGTTTACGACAATCCAGTGGATAGTTTAACGTCTGAACACTTCAATCGTAAATATCTTTTTAATGAAAGGGAAATTTGAAAATCCCAAACCTGTCCCATGCTTCTATTGTTAATACGAATAGCATACAGGTGGGTGGGTGGGTGGGTGGACGGACGGACGGACGGACGGACGGACGGACGGACATATGGATGGGTGATGGGTTGGTTGATGCATGGACCCTACTGGTCCATGGTTGATGGATGTATAGATTAATTAATGAATGAATGGATTAACTAAATTAATACTGAAATAAATAACAAAGCTTTATTTTAAACTAATTTTGGTAATTCAAGAGACACATAACAGCAGTACTTGTCAACTCACTATTTATTTATTTTTTATTTTATTTTTACAAAACTGTAATAGTACATGTACATGACCTTTCGACTGTGTATTGATAATTCAAATTAAAAAACAGAAGGTATTATATATACAAACCAAATACTTTTTCTAGAACATAACAATGATCTTCTGTGCATTGTTCACTACAAAGTGTGAACTGTACTTGCAAATTTACTCTCTCTTTGTTTTACAAAATCATTGTATAGCAAGTGAACCTTGGATTATGCTATTCAAATAAAATGGGGGATAAATGTACTATTAAACAGATGTTGAACATGATATATCTCAAAAGGTTCATGACCAGTTTTCGAGAGCGTAAATTTGATCTGCTTGTGTTCTTAACTTATGCAAACATGAAGTGTGAATGAAATGTGAGAAGACTAAATAGAGTCTTCCGGAATATTTGCTGGCCCCGGTTTGGTTTTGCATTACACTTTATAAACTTTTATCTTGTATAAAACACTAGATTTGATTGTGCCAGGGTTAAATAAGGGTAGTATAACTCCGATTTCCTTTTGGTATCAAAGGATTTTTGTTTTGTTTTAAAGTCTGAAAATCAGTATTAAAGGGGACCACCAGGCAAAGAACAACACATTATTATATGTTTTGGTACCGTTTTGTGATATCAAATAGATACCCAACATTTTGCAAAGGGTTGTGTAATTCATAAACAAAGCAATTAATTTCCACCACTTACGGAACCACTTCCATTTCCTGGTTCCATACGGGCCAAACATTTGCGAGTGCGCCAATGCTATTCACGCGACCGTTTGTAGGCAATATAATCCCGGGCGATTCGTTCGCTCTGCACACACTAGTCTTCGCAATTCAGACCGCATGAACGCATACTTTAGAATGGTGATGCGTTTTCCAATTACATATTTTTTCTGGAAACATATTTTTGTGAACTTGTTGGTGGAATGGAATAGTAAAGATGTTACCTTTCTTTAATAAGAATATTATTTTTGGGTGGTGGTACCCTCTAACTCTAATATTTTTTTTCTCGAAATAGTCCGTATAGACTTCTATGAAAGATTTAAATATCAGTAACTTTTCTTATTTTTCTGTATTGCAATTACTGTAGTGCCTGATAGAGTATATTTTTACCTTGTATCCCCTGCAGTTCATTTCTGCTTTATCTTTTAAATATATCCATCACCAAACACTCCTCTCTCTCTACTCTCACGCAGGATCTGGGTTTTACACCCCTTGTCCAATCATCCAGCCACCACTAAAGTTTTAAACACCTTTCTACATCTCCCCCAGTATTTCTCTCTCTTTTGTATTAAACCTGTTTATGTGCCATTCCTTGTACCTTATTACTTAACATGCCCCTAACCTACATTCTCATTCAACCATTGCAGCCTATTTTCAATCCATCTATAAAATTCCTTGATGTTTTACTTCTTCAGTATTTATAATTGTGCCTCCCAAACCTTATTTTGATCTGTCAACTCTTCGGATGGTACTTACTTACTAAACACCCCTCTCTGTTTTTGAATTCTCTCCTCCACTCTTTCAATCTCTTTCTCCCTCTCCCACCTCCCAATCCTGACATTTAAAGGGATCTAGTAACTACATGTATTTGACATAATATGCTCTGTTGAGAGTGAGATGGGCGCTATGTCATTTTTTGGCTTAAAGGGAGGCCTGTAAAGTGTCTAACTCCACGAAAATTACTTAGAGCTTCCTCGTTTCTCTTCTACCGTGCTGTTTAGCTAATGGTATAGAGAAGAATAAAATAGGGTTAGATTTTTTTAAATGCCCCTTTAGTATGACGATATCTATCATTCAGCTCAAGAGCGTTAATGAACTGTCATAAACCTCATAAACGTCATACAGTAATTCGTTGTAAAAGCTGACGCATATTTTTGCTTTTTTAACCAGGAAAGCAGTGTTCTTTTTCATTGAAACTTTCACACATCATTCGAACATATCTTACAATGAATTTGGTACAGGATTGAAGTCTCAAATGTAATTTGGGGCAATATCTGACACTTTACAGGTGCACCTTTAACTGAGTTACGCATACTAGTTGTAGGTCCCTTTAAATCCCTTTAAATTGTATCTGTCTATCCCTTTTTTAAAAATTTGGATGCTGCAACAAAACAGCTACCCCTTACTTTTGTTTTGCTTTCCTATCTCTTTTTCTCTATTTTTGTACAAAGCCTATTTTAACATAAATTTTTCTTTTTGTATTTGATCCTTCTGATGTCACTATTAAAACACCCCACACTATTCTGAATTCTCTCAACGTTTGTCTCTCACAATGTACACAACATTATTTGTCCTCATCCTTTTCTATGCAGCCCATTTGGGGTTTTATTTTGTACCCCTTCATTTGATCCCTACTGATGACACCAAACTAACTCCCCTTACTTTGGTTTTAATTCTCCACCCTCTCTCCCCTCCTCCTCCCTCATTAGCCTACATTTAAATTCTATCCATCAACCCCTTTATACCACATTAATAACCCATATTTCAACCTTTCTGCTACAACTAAACACCTTTTCCTATACAGGGTGGCCCACAAATAACGGAACGGGGTACTTGCCATACTAAAGACTCATGATGCCCGCCATACTGCATCGAGTAACGATCAACCGTGCGCCATTGTGAGTGTGCGTTCAGCTGTGTATAGAGAAGAGAGGGTACTACTGTAACAATGGCGCACGCATTGAAGGTTACTATAGTTGCTATGACGGGCATCATGTGCCTTCATTATAGCAAGCACCCCGTTCCGTTATTTCTGGGCCACCCTGTATTGTACCTTCTATTTTATTATCTCCCCCTCTCTCTCTCTCTGTCTCTCTTTATCATCCTCTCTTTCTCTTTTCACAACAGATCTTCATCTTTTCTAGATGCAGAACATCTAAGAGCAATTTTTACCCCTTCATGTGATTCCTAGAAATGAAACCAAAAAAACCCTCAATGTTTTTAATTCCCCCCCCCCCCCTTCCACCTCTCCTCATCTCTCTGTCTCTATTTATCACCCTTTCTATCTCTCTCATGTCATAATGTCCACAACAGATCTTCATCTTTTCTAAATGTAGCACATCTTCAAGCTAATGCTACCTCTTCATTTGATGATTCCCAGTAATGACACCAAACACCCCTCACTGTTTTTAATTCTCTCTCTCTCCCCCTCTCCTCCTTTCTCTCTCTGCAGCTTCCATAACAGTGACTCATGCACGCAGGGATCACTCAGCTCGGTCGGTCGGTCCATTGCTTGCTAGCTAGCTAGCACAGTCCCTCTGTCCGTCACTCAGTCAGTCAGCCAGCCAGCCAGCCAGGCAGTCCTCTAGCTATGCGCTCGTCTCTGGTGAACGTTAGTCTCGGTCTCGGTCTCGGTCGGATCATTTCAATTCCAGTCCTTGCACGGTTGGCCACTCACTACTCGCTATATCTCATCTCCCTGTCTTGCTGACTGGATTACTTTAACCTATCGCCTACAAGTTCAAGACGTTTGGTGGACATGTTGTGACAACTTGTGGATAGAAATATATAAAGGACATATCCAGTCAGAATGTGAGTGGATAAATCTGATAATGTTTCTGTGTCATATACCGGTATGACTGACTAGTGAACTAGGGAGTTTGTGATACTGACATTGTGTCTTGTCTCGTTTCGTGGACTGTGGATCAGTTTAACCCTTTGCCTACTACAAGGAGTTTGTAGTTATACTAACTTGTATTAATTAACTCGTGGATACATGGATGACATCCAGTCAAAAATTGTTTTTTCACTGACGACCCAAAGGAGAAAACTTTATTATTGTTCTTACACTGTAGATATTTTATCGTCACTTCACCAGTGTACTGTGGATCATTGTAACCCTTTGCCTACCGGAACCTGGTGGATCATGTATTAACTCTATGGGATTATCATAATCCAGGAGGAACTGAGTTAATGCTGATGCTGTTTCTTGCCTCTTTCAAGTTCATGGACTGGATAGCGAATAAATATTTGTTGTGTACTTCGGACATTTTTTTTTTTAAATTGCAGATTATATTTGTAGGCTGTGGAGATTTCTTTGCGGATTGCTCATATTCATTCATGGACTGTGGCTGTGGATGTCATTTTAGTGGACTGAGCTGGATCGTCTAAACCCTGACAGGTTTAGGGTGCTCGACTGTATCGCATGCTAGTGAAACAGCCTGAGGAGTTGTCATTACGCAGACCGATCGTTGGAGTTTATTACGGACCCCTTTTGAGGTTTATTACATGGACTCTTTCTTTGGTGGTTGGATGGACCTAACAGTTGTGACGTGCCCCTCTCTTCGTTAAAATTCTCCATATTTGGATCTTTTAAATCTGGAATATAATCATTTTACGAGATTCTGATGAACTCTGTTTGAAAGACATCTAGAGACATTCAATGGTAAGTCAAGCTTAATTGATAATTGTTTTTTTTCTTCTTGAAATGCTCCCTTTTATTTTCTTTCACAAATAAATATATCTGTAAAACTAAAGCCTCACATACATTTTGTATAATATGTTACCATAAATGTTATGTCAAGCAGTAGTTAAAAAAAACAATGCAATCATTCCCTGGGGAATGTTCAACACTGTACACAGAAATGGATTCAATTTATGCTTTCAGATCAAGCTACGTCATTCATATTGTGCTATACAAATATATATATATTGTATCTAGTACAATATGATTTGACGATATTGTATCAACATCCTCATATTCAATAAACTCATTCATATCCTATCATTATGCTATCACTTTTCAAAAGCAATATTGCTTTCATATATTGTTAACTCTCTCCCTCTCCCTCCCCCTCTCCCTCTCTCCAATATGTTTATATCAATATCCCCTCCCCCCTCCTAATCTGCACTGACTCTTCCCTCCTTCTCCCCCTCCAATTTCCCATCCCGTCCCCCTTTCCCTCTCTCCCCCACTATCCCCCTCTCCCCTCTCCCCCTCACTATCTCCTCTTTCTCCCTTTTCTCCCCCTACTCTCTATCCTCTCTCCAGGGTTGTGCTTTGTCTCTTTCTCCCTCCCCCCTTGTCCACCCCTTGTCCCTCTATCCCTCCCCTCCCCCATCACACTTTCTCTTCTACTCCCTCTGTATGTATCCAGTATCTATGCTCTGTCAACCCCTATCATTCCTTGTCTCCCTTTCCCAGCCCCTCTCTTTCTCTCTCTCTATATATAAGATAATTCGCACTGAATGCTCCCTCCCCCTTTTTGTCTTAGTTTCTTTTTCCTATATTTCCTTATAGTCTCCTTTTCTATGTCTCCCCACACATATATATCCATTGACTATGCTCTCTTTCCCACATTTCCTTAATCTATCTAACCCTCTATCCACCTCTCCTTACCCCCTGTATATCCCTGTTTTTTCTGTTTTTTTTTTCTGTTTCTCCGGCCCCTCTCAATATATCCACACTCTATGCTCTCTCCCCTTTTTTCTTAATCTCTCTTTCACTCGTTCCCCTCTCCCCCCCCCCCCCCCCCCTCTCCCCTATATATCCCAGTCTTACCTGTCTCCTTTTCTATGTTTCTCCCCTGCCCTCCCTCTCTGTACTCCCCCCTCTCTTTCTATCTCTCCCCCCTCCCTTTCTCTCCCTCTCTGTCTCTGCCTCCTATGAGATTTGGGAGGTGAGCTTGTTGAATATGGAATTACCTTTATTGGCATTAATGCTCAAAATTGAATATTGAATAGATGGCATTTCCAAAGTCCCGGCGCGCTAGAAATAAATAGCGTCCTGGGCATAACGGAATGAAATAAAATACATTTCCTTTCCGTACCCCGTCCCTGGCATCATAAAATAGAAATCAAAATAGAATCTACACAGCAATAAAAAAAAATACATAGCGTCCTGGGCAGTATTAAAAGGGAGATGGAAATAGAACATAGACATTCCAAGTATGATGTTATGATATTATATCCACCGCCACCGCTATGTAGATGTATCCCAGTCATTATTGTGTAGTTTTGAATTCATCCAGGTATTTTCCCCTTTTCACGGTGCTAAAAATCATCCTGGGGCATTATGATATTTAGAAGTAGAATTAGACTACAAATTTCAAGTATATACCATGTCTAACACAACATATGATGGGTATCGGGTATCCAAGTTATGGTAGATTGGTAGTAGTACTGAATTTGTGAACACATGTATACTCTGCCCCTCTCTACAGCTTAGAAATGTATAGTCCCGTCCTTGATGTTAGGATCTTATATTTAATTTATTTCACTATTGATTGTTTGTTTCCTTCGCACTATCTAGCTGCTTGTGTAGCTCGACTAGCGTCCCATCATTGTAATGAGTGTATATTCCCCTTACTCTTTACTCTTATACATTCCACAAACTCACATAATCAGGTTTTATGGATCCTTATCAAATTAAATTGACGTAGATATATAGAGTAATGAAGTGTGACGTCACACACAGCTATTCATTGCCATGGCTGTAGTGGTTATATAAGCAATGTCAGGCAATCCATAAATGTCATACAGTATCTCCAAGACACTAGAAATATAGATCAGATTTTTAACACACAAATCCATTACAATCATCTTTACTGCGACAAAAAATGCAAACTTTCCCAGACATAATGGTTTTGTTTTGAAAGTAAAAAGAAACTTATGTGCCCTCTTCATGATGGCTTCACTTTCTATTGTTAAAGGGAATCCCAAAAGCTGGCATTTTTGCTCACTGTTACTAATAAGTGTAACATTTCTGTTTCTTCTAGTCGTATATTTCATCTTGGGTATCACTGATAATGGAAATAATCAATGTTTTTTTGACCGCAGACACCATGTTTTCCAACGATACCGCATGAAACGTCATCTGAGCGTGCACTAACAAAAGCGGGATAGGTACACGCGGTTGTTGAGTGTGCTGCTATGTCAGTGGTTACATAACCTGCTTTTGTTCCTGCACGCTCCAATAGGTGGAAAACATAGCGTCCTCAAGTGGTCAGTCAAAACAAAAGTGAGTGGTCTCAATAACATTCATTGGTTTCCGTTATTCGTGATACCCAAGAGGAAACATAGGACTAGAAGTAACAGGAAAAGTTGTGCACGTATCAGTTACAGTGAGTAAAAATACCAGTATTCGTTCCCCTTTAAAGGGATTTAGTAACATTGTCCAAATCTACAAAACTTCATCAGAAATCTAGTGGTTCTCTCATACCTTGTTAATGTGAAGCTTTCATGACCATTATGGTTTGAAGGGTAATTTATCATTTATTTTTCTGCTGCAATAGAAATAAAGGACTATATATATATTATGCTATATGTATATAGTTTCATAACAAATGCATGAATCATATTAGCTGTTATTTCTCCTCCCCTTGAGTTACTTCCCACTGGTTATTTAGTTTAGCTATAAATCACCATTTTAGTTTGAAATATATAGTCCATTTCAAGTGCATTGTATTTGCCCCTAATATGTTTCCCCATCTCAAGTCCAGTGCAATATTGAATCCAAGACAAAAAGGTGTCATTTCAAACACACATTTGTTTGCCCTCTATGGAAATATAGTTATTACTTTTCGGTTGTTGGTAATGCGCAAACTGTAAATCCTGGCACATAAATAGCCATACTGCAAGGTCGTTGCGGAAAGTAAATAATAAAGGCTGTGAATGCACGCTATTGGCTATTGAACTTTCAATATTAAGAAGCTGAGCATTTGAAATATTGTATGACAACATTTTCATCCTATAAAGACATTTAGAAGTTTTTATTTCCGTCCTCACGAGTACGAACTGCTTTTATATTGAGCTAGACCTCTTGGCTTTTTAGAATACATTGACGTAGGCGGCACATGGTTATTTTGAATTTATATTTTCAATAACCCATGTTAGTCATATAGATAGAAACATATATGTTGCAGACACGTTTTAAAATCTAAATATTTCCTCCAACGAGAAAATAATTCTTACCAAACATGTGCAGTTACTAAAGGTTAACATGTTATATGTACAGTGGAAATGGATTGTACCATTATTTAAACCGATATGTATACTTATCTTTAGATACTGCTGAGCCAAAACATGCCTTTATTTTAAAATAGTTCAATAATATAAAATAGTGAAGACAAATCTGTACATGAGTATTGGTATTTCCGACATCTTTAGTTGATAAATGTACATGTTGTGCTATACTCAGAATTGAATGTGTTGAGGAAAAAAGAAAAATGTAACACACATAAAATGCATCTATCTGAACTATTTCCTCCACCAATGAATCAGTTCTACTTAGTAATGTGTACATGCAAATGTCTCGTATATATAGGTACTTGTGAAATAGGAAATAAAATGTTCACGTGCCCCTTGCAAGAGGGCTATTCATAATAATGATTGTAAACTGAAATTTATGACCACTTTCGGTACTCGGTACTCGAGGCATCTATCTATTCTATTTGTGTTTCCTTCCTTGCACGAACGTGCATGGAATGCCATATTAGCCTGATTCTCAGAATCTCCGTGCAGACAGTGAGTTATAGGATTTTAAAGAATACAGTGAAAACTCTCTATAAAGAGCTCGCAAAACTCTTATATATCCACTGGCCTAGAGAGCTTGTAAGACAGTGATGTATACCTATATGTTGTTCATCAGGGAAGGTCTATTCATGCATCCCCCCTGAATGATAGGTATTTAAATAAAGGTCTATGCCAGTGCTCATATCAAGGTGATTTTTAGTTGTTTTTTTTTGCGAATACAGTGAATCCTCTCTATAAAGAGCTCGCAAAACTCTCATAAGATTAGATCCACTGGCATAGAGCTATAATTGATGTAGACATATTGTTCAGGGATGATCTATTCATCCATCCCCCCCTGAATGATAGGTATTACATAGATCTACTCCGGTGCTCATATCAAGGTGATTTTTAGGTTTTTTTTGTCAGTTCAAATTCTTAATTTTGAAATCTTCCAACATAATAAGATACCTGATTTAACAAGGTAGTTTTCAATTGTCCTAAAGTTCCCTTTTATGATGAGATTTCACTGTTTAAGTTAATGGATATTCTCATGTCTTCATAGCAAATATAGGCTTTTAATTTGAGATTGATCAGAAGTATATCTATTTAATATAATTACTAATAATAATGATGGCTACTTAAAAAGCTCATATTCTGTCTTTCAATGCTCATGGAAAACCATAATTCACATCTAAGTAGACAGTAAAAATTAATTGGTATCATAATTTATCGGAAGTGAACTTTAAGAGGAAGTAAAAGACTAAATATTTACAGGTTACCATAGAGATAAAAGTGCATTGCTTCCAAACAAAATAAAATGGGCAGTTTCAAAACCAATTTTTATAGCCATCTCATAAAATGTATCTTTCATATTTTTTACCAACCAAATTTTAACCTGTTCCCTACTAGATTTTACATTCCCCATCTAGATTTAACACAGGGTGCCAGGTTTTCGTATGCAATGGGTTTAGGGAATCTATATTGTCAAAATCCATAAAACTTACTTAGAACTCAAGTGGGTCTCTAATACCTTGTTTTATTTACATATAACAGGCATGTGAGACTTCCTCGTTTCCGCGAAATTTTTTTTTTTTTTTTTTTTTTTTTACTTTACTTTATTAAATGTATAGAAACAACATTTAAACGTAAATCTGACCAAATCTTACCTAGTAATTTTGGAAGAATTATGAAAAATGGGTCGAGAATGCATTTAATACTCAAAAACGTCAAGGCCTGGACCCCAGCCGCAATGGACTTCGTGCTTGCAATGTGCACTTCCCGCACACTTGTGCAATTATGCTGCGACTTTCCTCTTTTTTTTTCTTACCCCACTCACATGCCTGATATAATTACCAGTAGAAACATGGAACAGGTTATGTTTTTTTTCCTTTTGTTAGAAAGATATTTACGAATGAAGTGTTTGGATTTCTAATTATCCACTGGAAAGTTATTAAGTTGCATTTCTGTGTACAAAGTCATTGCAACGAGTAAGCGAATATCACTTTGCATTTTTGCTCATTACTCATTACTTCACATGACAGTCATTTGCCCTGAAATTTTCACAAATTTTCACAAATTTTCACAAATTATAACTCAGTGGACATAACGGATCATAGAAGTACACATTTTATCAACCATTTGCCATTTTTTGCACATATGTTTGTCAGCAAAGTTTTAAATAGATCCCTTAAAAAGATCCAATGCGGCTGGAGTCTGAGTGGTCGTATTGGGGGAAAGTTTGATGCCTGCTGAATTCTCGCTATCTTAAATAGGTCCGAAAATCTCGAAATTCGCGAGACGAGACTTTTTTCCACTTTGCGGGTCGTCACTCCCACTTCCGGTTCCGGCACGGCGCGCGTGCGCATCATTCGCACACGCTCGAAATGGATGCAATCAGCGTAACTCACACAAAATATAATGCATTAATTAAAAGCTATCGACCACACGTCTCAAATGCGTTTGTATGCAGTACATGTATACAGATCCCGGGCCGGTTACGGAAAAAATAAACGCCTCCCGCGCGCCGCACACATGCACACGACGCGTCCACGCAGTAGTCAGGAAGTTGGTATGACTAAAAGCTATCCCACAATTCCATGCGTGTTTTCGGGATTTCGATCGGATTTCGAGATAATCGCTATTTGGGGTAGCGAGAATTCAGTTATTTGCATTATTTTGGTTGTTTCTGCTTGTTGCAAGGAGGAAGAGCATTGTATGATAGATTGATTCAGTTCCAGTATATGTGATTCTGCTGGTTGATGCCAAGTTAGGAATAAATTCAACTTGTATTGAACTTTAGCTAAAGGTCAAAAAGTGTTTTATGTTGCTGTGAAATCAAGGTTATTGTCAATCAATGCCATCACTCTTTTCCTTTTGTGGTACTTGGCACATTTTCAATTTGAGTGGTATAATACAAAACAAATGTAAACCCTCACACTCCCTGTTCAAGACTCAGCATGACTGGATATATAGCAAAACCCTGCACTATATTGTCTGTAAAAATATACAAATAATGGATTTCCAAGCCATAAGAAATTAAAGGCCTCACCACAAGCTTTCATTTGATGCCTTCTTCTAAAACTTCTAAATTTGAAGAAAAAAACTGGCAAAGATATGATTCTTTTAACTAGTGTTAAAAAAAGTCTTTTACATACATTATGTGAACTTAAAATGCCCATTTCTTCAAAAACAAGTGCAGGGTTTTGGTACATCCAGTCACAATTTTTTGTTTGCATTCATGCACACTCCATAGACTTCATGACCAGTCCTGAACACGATAACACAGTATTGAAGTTGATCTGATTTTGGGACAACAGATTGGCATTCTTCACAAATGATTGGCTTATTTATTTTCAGGACCATGCAGTCCTGAATGGGTTAAATCCTTATCTGTGGGAACCAAGTGCACTTTGCTAAGTGACTTTATGAGGAGGAGATACCTGTAATTAATACAAAAAGAAAATGGTTAGCCCCGAAGATATTTACAGGCTTGCTGGGTCTATGTGTGGAGAATGCATGTTATACCAAAATCACATAGTCTTGAATGGGTTAAATTAATTGAAGAAGGACTAAGCCTCCTTTTTTTGTTTTTGTTGAGAATGTAAACATAGAATGTTTATTAGTCTGCAGTCCTTTGAGGTTCCTGGACCTGGTTCATGTTGTTTGGTCTGATTAGCCTAGCTGGGGTGAGTAAGACCACTTCCTTCCTATAAGGCCCCCTTTGCCAGAAATTGAGGAGCTGATTTGTACCCCGGAGATGGGAGTTGGGCATTACGTGACATGGCTAGGAGGGCAAAAAGAAAATATAAAAAAACATTATAAGACAACCATCTTTGAAAAAATAAAGATAAAATACAGTCCTGAGATGAAGACACAAAATTACAAACTTTTCTTGAGAACTACTTGAATTTCCTTTCTTGTATGCCTCCTTTGCCAGAAATTGAGGAATGGATATCTACCACAGGGATGGGAGTGGGATAATGAAAGTGGTGGGAGGGATGGGATGGGGGGGGGGGGGGGGGGGGGGAGGGGGCACCTGGGTAAAGAAATCTAAAGAAGGGGTGTGTGCATGTAACTTGAATATGAGGACATGACATAAAAGAAATATATTGAGTACTTGTATTGCTTTCCTGGGGGGGGGGGGGGGGGTGCATATGTCATATGACATTTGTTTATGATTAAAGGGATCTACAATGTAGTTTACTTTGTTGACATACTGCAAAAAGTGATGAATGGTTGATAAAATGTACATTTTTGTGATCTGATAATATGTCCAGTAATTAAGATTAAGGTTAAATGGATGTTATATGGCCGAGTAATAGGCAAAAAACGAAAAGTGATATGTGCTAACTCATTGCACTGAACTTGTATATTGATATAATTTTCCATGGGATAATTAAAAAGCTGAATACTTAAATCGAAAATATCTTCTTTCTCATGAAAGGCAAATTTGAAAAACCAAAACATGTTCCATGTTTCTAAATTGGTAGTACAAAAACAACAAGGTATGTGAGAACCGCTAGAGTTTGAAGTAATTTGTTATGGATTTGGACAATGTTACTAAATTCCTTTGATAAAAGTTCACTGGTCAGTTTTATCCATCCATCTTACATTAGTTGGAGCGTGGCCCTTACAACATGGTTTGAGCCTCGGTAATGAAGGAACCTAATTGACCGATGCCCTTTAAAGAAGGTTTCAAGGTGGGGGATGGGGTGACATAATCTTGTGTTCCAAGAAGGGTATTCCAAGATGAAGGGTGAGAGATTAACATAGTGTTACTACTTGTATTCCCAAGTCCCCATATATAATACCACTCAGTCTAATTCCACTTTGATGATTGATGTGAAAGACAGAGCTGAAAATGGAAAGCAGAATATATTAATATGATGCAATCTTTTTAACAACTATTCAATTTTTATTTTTATTTTTTAGCCTTTGAAGAATATTCTGCTAAGATAAGAAATGTAGGCCATATACAGGGTGGCCCCTCCAAAAACGGAACAGGGCACTTCCCAAAATATAGTAACAAAATGATTATGCCCATCGGATAGGGTGTCCTTTCCAATGAAAAATGATACCAAAATCAGTAATTTTGGTCGTGTAGTTTTTGTTTTAGGGTGCTCTGAGTGACACCATTTCAGGTTCCCATTTTTACCCAGTCAGTGCCTGATAAATCGCAATTCCTGCCCGTCTTAACGTCGAACAACCATGCCCATTTTCTCGGCACACAGCTGGATGCACACTAACAATAGCGTGCGCATTGCTCGTTGTTCGATGGTATGACGGGCAGTAAGTGCGATTTATCAGGCCCTGATTTGGTAAAAAATTGACAAAAATGGGAACCTGACATGGTGTCACTCAGAACGCCCAAAAACAAAAACTACACGTCCCAAATTACTGTTCTTGGTATCGTTTTTCATTGGAAAAGAAACCATAGCTATCCGATGGACATCATCATTTTGTTACTTTATTTTGGGAAGTGCCCCGTTCTGTTTTTTGGGGGCCACCCTGTATTGACTCTCAACAACTCTCAAGAGTCAAGACAGTTAGATTTTGGTATAACATGCATTCTCCACAGACCCCAGCCCACGTATTTTTTTGGTCATTCACCTTGAAGTTAAAATTGATGAGTAAATTAAATTTTAGTTTGTTTTGTTGCTCTGATAACGCTTTCCAGGTCACAGAAGTTTTTTGTTTATGAAGTAGAATTATATATGCTCTACCATTATTAATTGCATCAATTGATTAAGTGGTAATTAATGTGCGTCATCTAATTTACTTGTTCCCTCATATATCTGCACGATGTCTCGAGATAGCACAATTTTAGATATATAAACTGGGGCAATTTAACATGTCTGAACATCAGAGAGATCTTCCCCGAGTAATTGCACTCGTTTGATTAATTATCATGATTAGCTCAAAGTGATTAATTGTGTTAATCAGTTACGTTTCTAATTCCACGTATCCACCGATCAATTATTAGATTGATGACTTGATATAAATGACAACAGACTACGTAGATGGCTGTATATCAATAGTTAAAGGCATGCGTGTTTGTTTTAAACCCATTCGGGATTGGTCCACAAAGTACTTGGGCTGAGGACATATAGAATGCATCTCTTGTCATTAAAGGGCAATGCAACTCAAGAATAGAGTTTATCCTACTTGATATATCGTAATATGCCTTTTTATTATATATAACATAACTCCGACTCAGATTTCTGCTTTGGGAGAAATATGTGAAAACTCTATCGGGTTTACCACTATTCATGCGAACACTGGAGGCCGCCATTATTAGGTGTGTGTGGGTGGACTTATGGTCAGTGATATGAACTAATGCATTTCTATACCACCTATAGAATCCATTGTCTGAATACTTGTAGATGCTTTGACGAGTCTGTAAATCAGTGAAAAGCTTTTTGTTCGGCCCGTAGCGCACTCGTCATAGTTTGCAAAGCATGTCGGGCAATTACAAGAACATGTCCGCTCCCATCACCTTTTGCCGCATTAAGAATTAGTAAAATGTGGGTATGTTCACGTAAGGATTTCATGGGATCCAGGAGGCCAAAATTGCCAAGTTATGTATCAAATGAAATGTCTGTTCACCCTCTAAACGATAATAATAGCCGAAAGCCATAGTTTCATTGCTCTTTAACACTTTGAATGTCATGGTTGACTGGTCACTATATGCTCATGGATTCAGACATGTTGATTAGTTAAGACATGCACGCAAAATACAAGAATCCAATTAATCGTGTTGGCACTTCTTACTAAGCTTCTGTTAATTGCAGACTACCAGACTATACTGGGTGGGTGGGTAAGGAATATTCATGTAAACTTGGCACTCAGAGGGTTTAAAGGGATAGTACAGTTTTGGGTCAAAATAAATTTTAGTAACCAAAACCTGCTTATAACATTACAAACTAATAGTTGTAACTCCACCATGCTCAAAAGCTACAACAAATTACAAACGACTAAGTAAAAAGCCTGTTATCTTTAAAAAAAGAGCCGTTAAAACACAAGAGGGCGCTCTCTAAAAATGCATTGGTTTCAACCATTTTTCACACAAAATGGTGCATGTGATGATTTGTTAAAATAATGATTAAATAGAGAGATCATCAACAACTATTTAAAAACCTATTTTGAAAATTTTTGAAAAAGTGTAAGCATTTCATATATATTTCTTTTAAAGGGGACCACCAGGCAAAGAACAACACATTATTATATGTTTTGGTACCGTTTTGTGATATCAAATAGATACCCAACAATTTGCAAAGGGTTGTGTAATTCATAAACAAAGAAATTAATTTCCACCACTTACGGAACCACTACTATTTCCTGGTTCGTACGGGCCAAACATTTGCGAGTGCGTCAATGCGATTCATGCGTACGTTTGTAGACAATATAATCCCGGGCGATTCGTTTGCTCTGTACACATTAGTCTTTGCAATTCAGACTGCATGAACGCATGCTTTAGAATGGTGAGGCGTTTTCCAATTATATATTTTTTTTTTCTGGAAAGATATTTTTGTGAACTTGTTGATGGAATGGAATACTAAAGATGTTATCTTTCTTTAATAAGAATTATTTTTGGGTGGTGGTACCCTTTAATATTTCTGGAAGTGCCCTCTATACCAAAACTGAACTACACCTTTAAATACAAATTTTCCTAAACTGGATAAGGATGAAATTTATGTGTTATGTACAAATGTCATTTAACTCTTTAACTATTGTGCATGTTTGGAATAGATGTGTGTGCATTTTTAAAAGTAGTTTCATTGAAATGCCTTCCATTTAACAAGAATCATTCAGCAAAAAATCTTTTAAGCGAACGAAGAAAGAAAAAAAAAACAAGCAATAAAGAGCAGAAAAGGTGTCATCAATAATCTTTTTTTTCCTGATGACATGATAATATGAAACAGGAAGGATCTCTGTCTCTAAACTTCAGGAAGGATTTCAGGGAAACATGCCTGATTTAAATAAATTACTTGTAATACAAAATAAATAAAGAAAACAAAAACAAGCCAAAGCCATAGAAAAGGTGTCATCAATGATCCCTTTTTCCTGATGACAAGATCGACCTACACCAGGAAGGAACTCTATTTACAGTAGATCTTCAGGAAGGATTTCATGGAAATGTGCTTGAGTCTAATGAATAATAAAATAATCTGTCCCTTTTTACCGCTTTCCATCATTTTAAGTGTAAGTTCAACTTAAAAAGGTCTGTGTGACCCATATTCATGATACTCTACTGTGCTTAAAGGGTACCACCACCCAAAAATAATATTCTTATTATAGAAAGGTACCATCTTTAGTATTCCATTCCTTCAACAAGTTCACAAAAATATGTTTTCAGAAAAAAATATATAATTGGAAAACGCATCACCATTCTCAACCATGCGTTCATGCGGTCTGAATTGCGTAGACTATATGCGTGCAGAGCCAGAGCGCACTGTGCAGAGCGAATGAATCATCCGGGAATCTATTGATGTACGCGTGAAAGCATTGGCGCACTCGCAAATGCTTGGCCCGTATGGAACCAGGAAATATCAGTGGTTCTGTAAGTGGTGGAAATTAATTGCTTTGTTTATGAATTACACAACCCTTTGCAAAATGTTGGGTATCTATTTGATATCACAAAACGGTACCAAAACATATAATAATGTGTTGTCCTTTGCCTGGTGGTCCCCTTTAAAATAATTTCTTGCTAAATTTATATTTTGGATTGTACGATTAATTAAGCCACAAGCATTCTTCTGAGGTGCCTACTAGGGATATTTCATAACAGAGGATAACACAGCTTACCCTCTGAGGCTAGTTGGCAACTAATAATGACTACTAGTTTGTTGCTTAGTTCTATAATGCAAAATAGACTTAGCACGGAACTAAGCTAGCAGGGTTTAATGAATCTTTTAACCCAGGTGCTGAGTACTATCGATGATCCATTTCTTCCCGCTAACATGACACCGAAACAGGAAGGATCTTCCTGTATCCTAGGTCTACAGGAAGGAAATTATTAAGACCTGTTTGAGTGATAAGCTGATCAAAAGCAAACAATCTTGACTTTTTAGTGTATTTTTCTCCATTTGTGTGTATATGAAAGCAAAATAAGTAGGATATATATATATAAGAATGGTTATCAGATTTCCATGTGTGTATCAAAGGGATCTAGTAACATTGTCCAAATTCACAAAACTTACTTAGAATTCTCTATTGGTTCTCTCATAGCTAGTTGTATTTGTATTACTAATAGAAGCATGGAACAGGTTTTGGTTTTTGAATTTCCCTTTTGTTACAAAGATAATTAGAATTGAAGTGATCAGATTTTTAATTATCCACTGGAAAGTCATAACTTTGTACAAAATCAGTGCATTGAGCTGAGTCAGTAGATGCAATGTGGGGCAACTTCCCATAGAACAACCCTCTTTTAAAACTGTAATTTGTAGTATATTTTGATTTTGTTATAACATGTATAATTCACACAGACCACACACTGCACTAAAACGATAAAAACATGCACTAGATATTTTAACCCATTCCCTTTGAGTTTCTGAAATCCCCTTTGACTTTGTTCATAAGACACTTGGTTCCTGTGACCAACAAGTTAAAACGTATGCTTGCAATGCAACAACACAATGCGTTATCAATGTTGCCCATGTGCAAGCATTTGGCTCCCCAGTGTTGGCTTGCAGTCATGCGTAAAGCAAGCTAGAGTAAGCATGCACTCATGCAGATATGGTAGTGTTGAAACACTTCTGAGTCAATTGGGCCAAATTTCCTCGAAAAAAAAATTACCCTTTTCCTCAAAAACTAGTTCTTTTGTTAAACCTGTTGAGGATGAATGGTAAATTATAAATACACAGACAGCAAGGATATTAACCTCTTTGAGCTTGTTTAATCTTTTCAGTTCTGGGCTCAAATTCATAAAATCCCACCAGCTAAGTTTCATGCCAAGTCTATATTTTAAATGACATGGCTAAGTGTTTGCTAACTAGGGTTAACTTAGCGGGCATGGGCGTAGATCTGTCATTCATACCTATTCATCAGGGGGGATGATCTATTCATTCATCCCCCCCTGATGAATAGGTATTACGTAAGTATCGACGCCCATGTTAGCGGGTACCCAACACTAACCCAGCTAACCCTAATTGGGAACTAGGACAATGGCTTGATGCTCAATAAACTGTATATGATTTGAAAGAGATTTAGCATCTAGTTTTATGAATATGGCCCCATGCAGGTCTTCCAAACATTTTGCTGGGATCTATGGAGAATGCATGTCAACGCAAAATGAATCAGTCTTGAAATATAATATATATATCTAAAGTCAAAGCTGAAATCTTGTAGTTTGGCACTCCGACAGATATCCTAAAAGCTCACATGGAAATGATCATGTGGGACATTGCATGTATTGTTGTTGGTTACATGCTTTATTATTTATAAATGGAACAAATCTACTTGTTTTAACCACAATGGTATTCATGTAATATGATCGGTGTAATATAGGTGATTTGGATGGTTTTCTTCAAAGATATTTTTATCCTATCTCCAAAATTATTTAATTATAAATTTAGCTTTGCCATTATTTTTTCTTTTCTTCTGAGAGACGAACGGGAGATATTGGTTCAGATGTCTGGTCCGTTCCCTAACCCAAGATAACCTTTGATAGATTTCTCTATAACCAGAGAAATCTTATGTTTTTGTGTACTAACAAATAATAAAAAAAAGTTCATTTATAATTTGCTTGATAGTCACGTACACTTTTAGCCCCCATAATTTTCCGCAGTGATGACCCGAGAGATAGCTGTTGCGATGTCTGGTGCGATCGATCGATCGTTCACACGGGATAAATGTGCCAACACAGACATCACGTGAAATTGGACGCATCCTGCAAACTTTTTTTTCATTTCCAGTGTCTTCCCTAGTGGATGCAACTCAAAGTAAAGACACATCTGAATAGTAACATGTAGTAGCCCCTTTCTTTACCTTTACATGTTGAAGATGTAGATTCTACAAAGTGAAACTATTAAAAAATATACAATATGCTATGGTCATGAAAAACAGCCAATAAGGCAAGACACTTATTAACCCGTCTAGGACTGATCGATTTTGCTAAAATACTGTAACATGTAATTTCCAAGCTTGATTATATTCCGGACCAATCCTGAATGGGTTAGGTCGAAATTAAATATCTATCAGGAGCAGAAATGCAAGCTCAACGTGCTCAGGACTGGTCCCGAACATATTTGGGCTAGGGTTTATGGAGAGTGTTACCATATCGAGGCGTCTACAATGGGTTAAATTTGGTATCGTAAAGATTGAAATGACATTTAATAGATTTACGCAATGCATCATATAAAGTTGTCCTAGTATGACATTTTAGTGAACTTGCTTTGTCAATCTGTGTCGGGGATGAGTAATAAATCAGTGATAATAACGCTTACATTTGGTATCAGCAAAGGTTAAAAAGGCGTTTAGTTGAGCTCTGCATGCATCTCTACCGCATTGTCCTCCTATGACATTTAGAGTTTGTGTTGACTAGCTGTTGCTACATACATTCAAGTTATCCATTAACTTTGTAAGGTATCTCCGAAAGTGATATTTGGGATTTCAGTCATATATGCCAATTTCATTGTAAGGTTCTTCTTAATGTTAATGATGTGGGATTGTTTCATAGAAAAAGAACATTGTTTACCTAGTGAGAAAGGTGACAATTGATTTATGATTTTATCACCTACCCACCATTGATTTGCGTACAACATTCGAAAAGCGTTCCGGAACACTTTTCACTTCAATCATAAAAAGCTTCATAAATAGGGAGATATTTGAAAAAATCACAACCCAATTAATCTTCTGTTACCGGAAGCCAAACACCAAGTCACAAGAGAAATGTTCAAGCTGGCGATTTTGGTTGATTTTGACAAAGTTAAAGGATGACTTTAACCTGTGCCAGAGTACAGACTAGACTGACTGATGTGATTTGTTTTGATACTGATGATGTCTGTTACTCATCCAGATAAACAGACATGCATCTTGTTTGAAATAATCTTCCTCAGAGCTAGAGAACTGAAATACTATTGATCATCATTTTGTATGACAATTCATCTAGTGTATTTTGTCATTATTGATCTAACTGCTATGAGTGATAATTAGTATAATTACTGGTTTTGTTATGAGCGAAATTGTCATCACTTTTTATTGACCTATCCATGACACTTATGACATTTGCCTGCGTTTGTTTAGTTTAGATATGTGTCCTATCTGTAAGTCAACGTATAGTTTTTGTATCAGCAAAATTAGAATACCAAGTTTAATTGATAAAAGGGGAACCTTGTTTGACATTTGAATACAAAGTTTGTTTGTCTTTGTACAGTATGTCGGGAATTAATAGCAGTTTAATTCTGATAATGATACACTTACTTGGTATCATGAAAATTTGAACGATACCTTTAATTGACCCCTTGCAGAAAGACATACAATCGATTGTAAAGTAACAATTAATTGCAAGTCAGAAAATTTGCACATTTGAATCAATCAGATATGCGCATTTAGTCACGTGATAGGACTAAGTACAATTAATTGCAACTTTACAATCGATTGCATCTCTTTCTGCAACGGGGCTCTGATGTATGGCTATACCCCATTGTTTTCATATCCTCCTCCTTCTAGTGTAGCTAGTACAGTCCACCAACTGGTGTACTACATACTGGTATATATATATGACATTTGAATGAGTTTGTTTTGGTTTATCTATTGCTTGATGTGTTGTGACTGAGATGACATTCTGATGTTTGTGATGGTTGGGCAATTACTCACTTAAAGATAAACATAGATAGGCTCTTGGCAATAGCTACATGTATTTCATCATCCTCAGTTGACATTGAGTATGTTGCTCTTTCTTCTATAGCTGCTGTTTGATGAGTTGTGACTGATCAAGTTTTGTTGCAATGGTTGTGCAATATAACGCTTGACAATCTTTTAGTGTCATTGAATGAGCATAACACCAAACAGTTGCCTTTTACTTTAAAGGGATCTAGTAACTTTGTTGTCATGTGCAAAAAGTGATGAATGGTTGATTCAATGTATGTTGTTGTTATCTGATATGTCAACTGGGTATTGTGTGAAAATTTCAAGTTAAATGGACGTTGTATGGCCGAGTAATGAGCAAAAATGCAAAGTGATGTTCACTAACTCATTGCACTGACTTTGTACACGGTTTCAACGATCCAGTGGATAATTTAATATCTGAACAATTTAATCGTAAATATCTTTTTAACGAAAGGGAAATTCGAAAATCCAAACCCTGTCCCATGCTTTTTTTGTTAATACAAACACAACAAGGTATGAAAGAATCGCTAGAATTCCAATTGGATTTTGAGGATTTGGACAATGTTACTAAGTCCCTTTAATGGTGCTCACATTTAATTTGTTGTGTCTGCTTGTCTTGGTGTGGTGCTATCTCATCTAGGTGCTCTAAATGTGGTCCTGCTGTGATGAAGGGAACCAGGGCTATCACTTTAATTTCATTTGTTTTTGGTACTTGAGGATATAAGAGAAATATAATAAGAAAGATTACAAAAAAAAGTTATGTTTGTTCAATTTTGAATTATGAATATTTATCAAATTATCTTAAATATTTGTAAGATTTATTGATTTTTTTAGACAGAGAAGTTGTTAACTATAGATGCTCAAAAACAAACACAGATACAAACAAACAAACATATAAACACAAAAACAAACTTGATTCTTAATTGAATCATTTATAGCAATTAACTATGATTTCCATTCTCATGTTTAAGAACAAAAGTGAAGTGCTGCATTTTTAACAAATGTTTACAATTTACATTTTTTACTAAATAAGGTATTAATAGTTTTGCTCATATTTTACATCATTAGGTTCATCTGTACAATTCGGTAGTATGGTAGTTCAGTGGTATCAAATGCCGAGTTAAGTATGCAGTATGCGGTTCTGAAATGTGGTTTACACCTGCAATTTTTTAAATATAATAGGCTTACTTTGTTACTTCGGAAAATTGCATTAACAGGCAGATTACATTTTCAGATAAAGGAAATAATGCTTCTTTAAACCATATGTTCCCCATAACAAGAATTGCATTATGTAAAATGATTGATATATTCATTCCCTCGGGTCGTTTGACA
This sequence comes from Echinarachnius parma, assembly GCA_037951105.1. Classification (NCBI taxonomy): domain Eukaryota; kingdom Metazoa; phylum Echinodermata; class Echinoidea; order Clypeasteroida; family Echinarachniidae; genus Echinarachnius; species Echinarachnius parma. The sequence continues at coordinate 9,030 of JBAMJV010003883.1, read as the reverse complement.
TAAGTGGTAATATCTTATTGATCTACCACATTATATTCCTGCTTAAAGCTACTGTAATATACATTGCAGACATTTTGATGGTTTTGTTTACCATTGTGAGCGACTCTGATAAAATGATTTTTTCTTGAGAGTATTTGTTTAACAAATTCAGAACTGGTTCCAAAAAATACTATACTGTGGTAATGTTATTGACCTAACACATTGTATTCCTTCTAATGCTACTGTAATAGACATTACCAACGTTGTGATGGTATTGTGTACAATTGCTATGGTGATCACCTATTTTTTCTTCTTGATAATATTCATTTAACCCATTCAGAATTGGTCCTGAAAACTGTGGTAATGTTATTGACCTCCCACATTATATCCCTGCTAGTGCTAAGGCCAAAACAAAAAAATTGTTGGATTGGAGTAACGGGCAACCAAACATTAGGGTAGGTAGGTAGGGTTTTTTTTCTTCTTTTTTTTTTCTTTTTTTTTTCAGGATTCACACAAATACACAAAAACACACATATAACACACAAATAACACATATCGCAACATTTTTTGAAAAAAAAAAAAAAAAAATCATTTTCTTATTTTACATTAAAAAAAAAAATAAAAAAATCAGAAAAAACCTTTAGGGTCGGCGGTATATTTAGGGTCGGGCGGGTTACGCCAATCCAACCATTTATTTTTCATGGCCTAAGTATGTAATAGATATTATCAACATTGCGATGGTATTGTGTACCATTGCTATTTATACAACATTTTTTTATTGAATATTATTTAAACCCATCCAGAACTGGTTGGAAAAAGTACTACTGTGGTAATGTTATTGACCTTCCAATATACATGGTTTTGTATACCATTGTGAGTGACTCTGATTCAGGACTGGTTCAAAAAACACCCCAGCTTGGGTATAGAGAATCTGTTTTATACCTAAATAGAATTGTCAAATTCAATGAGGTTTATCATATTGCAACATGTGATTGATATTGATAGATGCTCTTACAATAACGCATCAGATATGTCTGTCATGCTAGAGGCATGTATTGTGTGTGGAACAGCATTGCACAGTTTGTAATTCTTGTCAGACACTGCTGGTTTTGTATTTCTGGGAAATTAATTTGCGAACAGTTCTGAAGAGAAAGGGGATATGCAACATGTGAGGTGCATTTAGCCTGGCGATGTAATGTGCATGACATTGTTTCCGAAGAAGTTCAGCCTGGTGGTATAATGTGTTTTTTAAATTCTGAATGTTCACTTTAAGATGTATTATGCTTACATACATCCAGATGTACACACTCAATTATTCACACAAACACATGTATGTACACAAATATTGACATGCACATACACATGCACATCAACACACATTCACACCAACATTTACACAAATCACACACCAATACACTTACACACACATTAAACAAATATTCAGAACAAAATACACTCATATATTTTCACCAACATAAATGGAAAAGTTCTGCTCAGAGTCGTTAAAGAATATAAATCAAAAGGCAAGATATAAAAACATTCTGTCTCACACACACTCACACATTCTTGTAAGGACCTTCAATCGGGGATATGGTTTTTTCAATGTTATAAACACCTTCAAACGGGGATATGCCCGTTTGTTTAATGATGTTTCGCCTGTCCCCGGTTTGCTGGTCCCCGGTTTGCTGGTGTGTAAACATGGCAATATTCCCAATTGGGGGGTTTAAAAATACACACACATTCACTTGCATACACAAAAACACATTTATACACCCACTATGTAAAAAAACATGCAAAACGGGCATATAAGGGATATCCTTTACTAAAAAATCAGAATAATATACAGTACAGCCTTAAGACGATCCCTGAAGCACTATACCCCCCTGTTTGGAAACCGGGGATATGCCCGGTTTCCGGAATATCCCCGTTTGCCTGTGTTTAAACTTGTGTGTATCCCCGATTGACGGTCCTTACAAACGTACATTTGCACACTCAAACACACATATACACACACTCACTCAAATATTCACACCAACATACACAAGCATGTGCACATACTTCGCCTATGTGTCATCACCATACATACCCTGTTTACTATTTCCATTTTCCCCTCCTCTATCCCTTCACCCTTCATCCTTCATGTGACAACCTTATCTCCTAGTATCCTCTCTAGCAAGACACATCTGCTATGCCAGACAAACACAACACCTCAACACATCTAGACACTATTATGTCTGCGCACAAACAGACACTGGCACAGATAAACAAACACATGATGTTAAAATACTAACAAACAAACACACATTCAAGCACATACTCGCACAAAGTAACAAACACAAATTCAAGCACACACTCGCACAAAGTAACAAACACACATTCAAGCACACACTCGCACATAGTAACAAACACACATTCAAGCACACACTCGCACATAGTAACAAAAACAAATTCAAGCACACACTCGCACAAAGTAACAAACACACATTCAAGCACACACTCGCACATAGTACTAACAAACACACATTCAAGCACAATTCAAGCACACACTTGCGCAAAGTAACAAACACACATTCAAGCACATTGCACAAAGTAACAAACACACATTCAAGCACATTGCACAAAGTAACAAACACACATTCAAGCACACACTCGCACAAAGTAACAAACACACATTCAAGCACATTGCACAAAGTAACAAACACATTCAAGCACATTGCACAAATTAACAAACACACATTCATGCCCACACTTGCACAAAGTAACAAACACACATTCAGGCACACACTCGCACAAAGTAACAAACACACATTCAAGCACATACTGTTCTTATGTGTCATCTGCATGCCTTGTTGATGCTTTCCTCTCCTTCCTCCCTCTTCCCCTTTACTTCTTGCAAGAGGATAAGAGTGTGATGTTACCCCTTTCACACTCACCGATATAACCCTCTTCACATTGAAGAGTTAACCCAAATGTATAGACTATTAGATTTTTATGTATGCATTCTGCAAAAAGACAATCACTTTAAAGGGATAGTTGAGTTCTGGTAAAGAGAGTACAGTTTTGGTCAAACTGAATTTGAGAGTTCTGGTAAAGAGAGTACAGTTTTGGTCAAACTGAATTTTAGTATGCAAAACCTGCACCATTACATTACAAAACTAATAGTTATAACTCCACCATGCTCAAAAGGAATACAAAATTACAAATGACTAAGTAAAAAGCCTTTATATTATTAAAAAAGAGCCATTAAAACTCAAGATGGCGCTCTCTAAACACTCATCGGTTTCAGCGATTTTGAATAAAATATTGTGCATTTGAAGTTTTGTTGAAATAGTGATTAGATAGAGAGATAATCAACAACTATCTAAAAACCTCTTTTGTACATTTTTGAAAAGAGGAAGCATTTAAAACAATTGTTAACGGCTGATTCAAAATTATTGAATATTTGTGGGGCCCCACATTTAGTACAAATGGTTATGTTTATGGATATTTCAGCCATTTCTGAACCGATTTTGATCAAATAAAGTTTATTCTGTTATTAAAATTGTATGCTTGTTCGAATTTGACACTCAGTTTTTCATTATCTCACAAAAAATTATTTTGTGTAGCGCCCTCTATACCAAAACACAACTATCCCTTTAAGTTTACCCATTCAGGACTGGTCCCAAAATACTCAGACTAAGGTCAATTAAGAATGCGTGTTATATCATACCCAAATCAAATCAGCTTCAATTGGTTAAAAATTTAAAGCTGCGGTCTGAAAAGGGTGTATATGTGGCAGCTGCATGCTGCATTGCATGATGTGACATCTCACGGATATCGGCGAATGTCATCTCGCATCGTAGCGACCTCAATCACCCCGGCTCCCAGTGTGGTGACTTGAAGGATGAGTCTGCAAGCTGGGTAATTGACAAATGTCTGACCGCTCTAAATCATTTTAAAGGGATATTTTAAATTTATTATATATCATCCTTTTTCCTTCTGATAGGTCTGGATGTTCACCTCCCTTTAAATCTCAATGTAGACTACATACTTTTGAGACAAAGAAACAGTAAGGATGAGTCTGCAAGCTGCGTAATTGACAAAATGTCTGACCGATCTAAATCATGTTAAAGGGATATTTTGATTTTTTTTAAAGAGAATGTTTCGAACATGATTTTGTATTGATAGCCTGATAGATATTCTAACAGGAGACCTGCGGGTTATGTATGAAATCCCCATAGAGTTAATACAGGACCCATCAGGTTCCTGTAAGCAATGAGTTTGCAAGCTGTGTTTAATTGACAAATGTTTGACCAATCCAAATTGCCAATGGGTTAAAGCGTGTAAAACAGAACTTTGTCAACTACTGAGGCTCCCTGATTATTTTAATTCTTGAATGAAGGAAATGCATTTAATTATGAGTTTGAAGACTTTTTTCTACTGATTTGTTTAGAGCAAGGATAAAGGGGATAATGATATATCAGGATCATTTAGGGATTAAGTTTATTGCCGGATATAGAATTTCAAGGAAATTAAGGACGGAAGTGTCACTGAGCAACATGGGTGGATCAATTTGTCTCAAAATACAAGATGGACCGATATATTTGGCTATAATTGTGATTAGTCATCCATTTTTTGTTTTTAATAAAGTGAGTGGATTATCTGATCCGTTTCATTAATCCCCCTTTCTGACATGAGTGTGTTCACATGTTATAATGTAAATTTTATATGTTAACTTTGCCATGTGGGCAATTCCACGAAAAAGTGGACATGAACTCAAAAAAACAATTGGCTCTATTTCAAATCCTATTGATTTTTTCTGGATTATTTTTCCATACAATATCTTTCAGTTCACATGATTTTTGTTATTCTCGGGTGTCTCCTTATAGGAGAAACGGAATCCATACATGAAATTCCACACATGGGACTACCCTGTGCAAATTTCAGGAAAATCCTTATATTTTACAAATTTTCTGGTATTTTTATTATTTAAGGCACCAAATTTGATGACTGATAATCAAAGTACCTTTTCAGATTAAAATTTCAGTCTTTTGAGTGCTCTAAAGTATATTTTTTAATTAATCAAATCCTCCGGACAAACTGTAATGTCCGTGACGCTGAAAATGTAATGTCCGTGACGCAACGTTTTGTTGTCTAGATCACATATACCTGGCCCGTTTCGCAAAATCCAACTTGGATTCAATTCATCATTGCCTTGTCTATAATTGAATACCTAAATCACCTTTGTGAGGTCTCAGAACTCACAGATTTTTGCAAAGATGTATATGGATGCAAAAAGTCATGTCCAAAAAATGTAATGTCCGTGACGGCGCACATTTTGCAGAATTACTCAGTAACGAATTGGATAAATGTTCTGAAACATTTTTTGCATACTTAACCAGGCTATTGCTTTGTAATCAAAATAAAAGTTAGACATTAGGTAGAGGTATGAATTAGTAGTGGCATTGGAAAGTCATGAAAATACTGTCTGTTTGTAATGTCCGTAACGCTGGAGTTGCCCATGTGCAAAACCATGAGTTGCAATGGATCATCTAGTTGAATAGATAGCATACCAGTTGAATTGTGTACGGCTGCACATAATATGATAGTCAACCAACCTTTCATGAAAACAATTGTTTTGGCTAAGATATGAACAAAGAAAACAAGAAAGTAAAGACAAAAATTTAGTTCTGAAGAGTTTTTCATACACTGAAAGAAATACAATCGATTGAAAATTACAATAATTGTAAGTCAGATCATGTGTTCTAAATGCGCAATGCTGATTGGTTGAAACACGCAAATTTTCTGACATACAATTATTTGTATTAAACTTACAATTGATTGTTTCTCTTTCTGCAACGGGGCCCTGATATGTCAACTTCCAAATTAACAATTTTGCAATCACTGTAAAAAAATCTATCATAACTAGTACCCACCCACCTGTCTATAGCAGCCAACCTGCCTATAGTGGCCACTATAAGTGATCCCCTGCAGAGAAAACAATGTTATGGAACCTGTCTACTGTGGCCACTTTTCTTGATTCCCTGGACATTTAAAACCTCATTCCAGTAAAAAGAAATTGTTTACATGTTTGATGTTAATTTCCCTGAAAGGAAGATAACCAGATCTATCTAAAGGAGATATGAACATCTATGATCAAAGGTCATTTTGAGATCTGGTTACTCTAAAAATTATTTGGCTATTGTTCGAAAATTAGAAGATTTATCCTGAAATGAGATCATTTTGTCTAAAATTCAGATGATTCTTTTAGAAAATCAAATGACTTTGCCCCAAAATGAAATAATTTCACCTCAAAAGTAGTGTTAAAAAACTCCAGGGTTGTGTGTGTGTGGGGGGGGGGGGGGGGGGGGGTGATGGGAGGGGGGGGGGGGCTTGCACTTGTGTCCTTGCCTGCTATGACCAGTGAATACATGCTTGGTACCCATCTTAATGGCTTTTATCCAATGCTTGTGTATGCTATGTGACATGGTGATGTAAATCTGACATTCAGTGGCATGTGGAGAAAGATACAATCAGAAATAGAATGCTGCGCCTAAATGTCATGAGCTAAAGTAGGATGTAAATTGTAAAGGACATGATAACATACAATGTAACAATACAGATCTCTGATATTCAAGTAAAGTGGTATTGAAAACAAAAATAATGACTCCCATCCATTCTGTGTCTAACCATCCCTTCCCCAACAAAAACAAAAAATCATATAAAAACAATTTACAAAATAAAGGAATGTTAAAATAATGTCAATGCATTGTTTGTACATGCTGGTCAAAATATAGTTGAAACATACATCTAGAATGGAATGTACAGAGTGTACATAGTTGCAGGGGTGAAATGTACAATATCATGGTCATTCCTGATATGTAATGTACAAGCAAGAGAAAAACAACAAGGAATTCCCTTAGCCTTGGTTCGACACCAAACTTTCATCTTGGGATCATCCTCAACACTGCCAGCATTAACCCCTTCACTACAGGATCTTGGTGTACCATGCATTCACAATATATGGCAAGTGCAAAATCTCGGAGGCAAGGGTTTAACCAATACTCAGATCAATGGCCACTTTACGCAAGACCATGATTCTGACTCCTGTGTGCACACAATGGTTTGCCCTGGTAGCTGCTGATCTTGAGAGCTTTAGGATGTCAATAAATTCACAGGCTTAATGCAGAAAATATTGATTGCAAATTTCATAAGAAGAGTGGACATCACAGACATGTATGTACTGAATCCATATATCCCTTTGATGGTATGCAGCCTTTATGATGGTACTTTCTGAATAGGATATTGACCACTCTTTTTGTTTTAAAGGTATTGTAGTGGTACTTGCAGTAGCATTACATTTTTATGAGAACTATTTTGAATTGAAGTGAATTTAATTTACTCTACATCATCAACATTTAAGTATATCCATTAATGATAAAAAGAACAAATAATAACATTTACATTATGAAAATTAGGTGGATTATACAAAAAAACACCACCCACTTTAAAATAGCTACACCTGATTTACTCTCAAACATCCACTATGCAATTCATATCTAAATAATGTACTGTATTTCTTAATATTTTCATCTATGTTGACACATTTCTGCAGGTTTTTTTTTATGTGGCCATTTTAAAAGAACACTTCAATTGCCACTTTAAATAGGATCTCTTTCTTAAATTCTGTATTATAAAGGAGAGAAGAAATTGTCGAGAATCCATATACAACATGCATTATATTTTGATACAAAAATAAAGATGACTGAGTCTTTTAGGATCAATCTTCAGATGTTCTTAACTTTAGATTGGTTAAGTATAAGTATACAGACTTAAGTAAAACACTTTTCAGCAGCTCTTTGCTCTCATGAGTTAGTGACGTCCAAAATTAATTGGTGAATCGGGTTTGTGGTGTTTCTTACGCGGAGAAGGGGAAACGATCGGGATTGACTTGTCATAACGAGGCCTCGCTAATTTGACACTGGAAACTTCCGACCGCCCTGTTTATCAGATGGGCACCCCCTGGAGGAAAGTGCACAAACTCATACTAGTTAGTTAAAGGGATCGAGTAACATTGTCAAAATCCTCAAAACTTACTTGGAACTCTTTCAGTTCTCTCATATTTTGTTGTATTCGTATTAACAATAGAAGTATGGGACAGGTTTGGGGTTTTTCAAATTTCCCTTTCGTTAAAAAGATATTTATGATTGAAGTGTTTGGATTTTTAACTATCCACTGGATAGCCATAACTGTGTACAAAGTCAGGGCAATGAGTAAGTGAATATCACTTTGCATTTCCGCTCATTACTATGGCCATATAACATCCATTTATCGTGAGATTTTCGCACATTACTCGGTGGACATATCAGATCACTTTTTGCATGAGGCAATAAAGTTACTAGATCCCTTTAAGGAAAAATGGCAAATGAGAGAACTGGATTTCGATTTTGGATCTGACTCAAATAATTTGAAAACCCTAGTGTGTAAACTTGCATAAGAATTTCTTACGGACAGAAGTAACTTATAGTAATGAATAGCTGATGTACATAACGGTTGCTAATGGCAAAAGATTCTTTTCAAATAATAATCAAATATTGTATTCAACTAGAATATGATGCAAAAATACTGCTGAAAACTGCCTATCAACTATAATAATGCCTGTGTAGTAAAATGAGAGTCATTATACATGTAGGGCCTAAATTTTCAATCCTAGCAAAATCTTCTTCAGAGGCTAGAATATGCATAGCATATGTGGGACAGGCAGTGTTTACAATCTCTAGGCAATCCATTTTTTGTTTAACCTGTTACCTGCTAGATTTTGCAATCCCCATAGAGTTAATACAGGGCCCATCAGGTTCCTGTAGGCAATGGGTTAACCTGTTCCCTACTAGATTTCACAATCCCCGTAGAGATAATACAGGACCCATCAGGTTTTCTTTGGCAATGGGTTAACCTGTTCTCTACCAGATATTATAATCCCCATAAAGTTAATACAGGACCCACCAGGTTCGTGTAGGCAATGGGTTAACCTGTTCCCTACTAGATGTTGAAAAGGGTTAATTGACACTCAAG
>JBAMJV010003882.1:0-54893 GCA_037951105.1 Echinarachnius parma | reverse complement strand
GAATGTTTCTTAGGGAGCCAATGTAGCCATCAAAGCTTGGGGTCATATGGTCAAGGTCACAGGATTCAAAAATAATTCAGTGCATGTTAATTTGGGCTTGATATTTAAATCGCGTGATCTACATTGATATCAAATTTGTGTTCGTCTCGATCAAGTTAATGGTGTCGCGTGTCATTTACACATGTATGTTGCACTTAAAAAGTGCAGTTTCCTATTCATTTGTTATTTTGAAAAATGCAGAACTCTTTTTTCAGCTGTTAAACCGTGGAAAACATTCATAATCACACAAAATACAAACAGAATGTCAATACAAAAAAAAAATAAAAAAGAAATTTATATCAAAAATACAATTCAGGTATTTCTTTGTTTTTCATAGTTTTGGTGATTTTTAATCTCATGTAGTCTCAATGAACCCCGAAATCGCCCTTCAAGGACGAGGTCCCACATATTTGTGGGTTGGTAGTGCTACACTTCAGCAACAAGATACAAAGTTATATGAAGTGTAAGGAGAAAGAGCATAAATTTCTCTATTTTTAGAGCCCTTTTTTTTTACTCTACAGTCTGCTTTAAAAGTTATTTTTTAATGATTTTTATTATTGCGTAGATCGCTATAATTTAGGAAAATCCTTAAATGGGCAACGCATTGTGATATTTTAAAAACAGATTTCAGCGTTCAGATTGGCAACTTTGCGGCAAAGTCACTTCATATTTGTCTTAAATTGTAATTACTAAATATTTTCCACCTATTTTTATGTCATTAAAAGGTAGAGAAAAATTAGGAGTTGCCAATTTGTAGCGGAAAATAATGATCAATTTTGCCTTAAAATAGCTCTCGTCCTTGATGGGTTAAATAAAAACTGCAAAAGATAATTTTTTACCCATTCTCTTCGAGATTCTGAAATCCCCATAAACTTTGTACAGCATACAGTATTAGTCAAAATAAACTATCCGTGTTGGGTATCTCGAGATCGATCTTGATCTCGAGATCGGCATCAGTAATCTCTATCTTGTTCTTGATCTCGGACATTTCTGATCTTGATCTCAGATGTTCTGATCTTTCTTGATCTACTAGAAGTATTCAGACAATGGTTAAATAGGAACTATTGAAGCGCTGCCATCTACTAGAAGTATTCAGACAATGGTTGAATAGGAACTATTGAAGCGCATTAGTGCATGATGTCCGTGAAAACCTAATAATGGCGGCCTCCAGTGTTCGCGTAAATATTGGTAAAGCCGATAGAGTTTTCACATTTTTCTTCCAAAGCAGAAATCTGAGTCGGAGTAATGTTACATATAATAAACAGGAATATTACGATGTATAAAGTAGTATAAACTCTTTTCTTGAGTTGCATTGCCCTTTAATGCTACCCCATTACATTTTCATTTTTTTACCTTCAAAAATTTTAAGTTTTTAACTTTCTACATTTGTTTTCTTCTTTTTTTTTCTTGCAGGCTGTGCTTCAAGATTTGGCCCAACTAATGGGCTCTGTTGCCAGCTACCATGCAAAAGAGTAAGTATGCGATGTTATAAGGCATTTAAACACAAATCAGTGGTCCAAGCTAAAGAGACAGAAATTACCAGTTAAACCTTTTCAAACATGTGGAATGTGCCTAGCCCATTGATGTTAGCCATGTACCACCGGAGATAGTATGTTTAAAAAATGTTTGTCCTCATCAATTCAAATCCCTCTGCTTCTGCCTTGTGCATCCAGACTAAAGCCTAGTGCCCACTATGCGATCAGAGCTTGCGATCTAGCCCGAGTTGCTAGCGATCTCGGTTCGGTGTGAATCGCACCAGTTCGCCGCGAGTCAGCCCGATCTCATTGCGTACGCGATCTTTTCGGTGCCCACTATGCGATCTCACGGCGACTTCCCCTGAGAAATGCATTGTCCCTATTTCCATGCATGCGTGCATGGTTGATGATTATACTTATAGCCAGGTATTGTTCGCTCTTGCATGTCTAGACATCATAATCAGCTTTGCAAGTTTTGTTTATAAACCAAGTGCCCACTTTGCGATCTGCGCCTAGCGATCTAGAGCGATCTTGCCCGAAAAGGAGTGATCCCCTGAGATCTGTGGTTAAGTCGCAAAGTGGGCACCAATGGCCGTACCAGATCGCTGTTACCTGCGTCCGCAAGGGTGGTGTCGGTTGCGGTCGCCAGGTTTTGGACATGTTCAAAAATTTCATTCTCGATCGCATGTCGGGCGGGATCGCACAAATGGCAAGCCGTTTGAACAATTATTCATATTTCCTGATAACAAGAATTCAATCCTTGATGTAAAAGAATTCTGTTTTTATATATCAATAATTAAATTCTTGATATCAAGAAATAAATTCATGATATCCAGAATTTGATTTCTTGATATCAAGAATTCGATTACTTGATATCAAGAATTGAATTCTTGAAATCAAGAATTACCATTGGTTAACAACAGAAAATGATTTCTTTATATCAAGAATTTGATGTTCAGTTATGCGAAACTGCTTTACAAAGTCGCCCTGCGAGAATCAAAAATTCTTTTCTTGATATCAAGAAATGAATTCTTGATATCAAGAAAAGGAAATACATGTTAAAAACGGCTAGCCATGCTCACATATTCAACCCATTCCAACAAATTCAATTCAAACAAGCATGAATTCCTGGCTATTGTATTCCTCGACAATGCGTGGAAATGGGGCCAAGGCATGACCCCGAAGAAGTCACACTGAATAGATCGAGTGCACAATGGAATTGGGCTGACTCACTACGAACTGATGTGATTCCAAGGTCGCTAGCCCAACGCCCACTATGCGATCTTGCCCGAATAGGATCGATCCCCTGAGATCTGTGTTAAGTCGCAAAGTGGGCACCAATGGCCGCAGCAGATCGCCGCGAATGCGATCGAGACCGATCTGGTCGCCAGATTTTTGAACATGTCAATACCCCGGCGACCGCAACCGACGCCACCCTTGTGGACGCGAGTTACAGCGATCTGGTGCGACCACTGGTGCCCACTTTGCGACTTAACCACATATCTCAGGAGATCGCTCCTATTCGGGCAAGATCGCTCTAGATCGCTAGGCGCAGATCGCAAAGTGGGCACTGGGTTTATAAACAAAACTCGCAAAGCGGATTATGATGTCAAGACAAGCAAGAGCGAACAATACCTGGCTGTAATCTTCAACCATGCACGCATGCATGGAAATAGGGACTATGCATTTCTCAGGGGAAGTCGCCGTGAGATCGCATAGTGGGCACCGAAAAGATCGCGTACGCAATGAGATCGAGCTGACTCGCGGCGAACTGGTGCGATTCACACCGAACCGAGATCGCTAGCAACTCGGGCTAGATCGCATAGTGGGCACTAGGCTTTAGTTTGCGCCGGAGATTGCCTGACCTAGTTACTATTGTTAAAGCTTGCATAGAAGCGGTCTATTCATTTGCCACAATTCAATTCAGTTGAATTCAATATCTAATCCTCCCAGTGGCAATAGCTTGCCTACTCAGCTTGTCATTGTCTGTGATGGTTAAGCAACTGACCATTGTCCTTGGTAGTACTGAGGAATGGGTCCAACTTTACTAGGTAATTGTGATAAAATGTTAATATGCATGAATTTCTGTTCATTACTGGGATGAGACAATAAGTGAATTAGTCACCTTAACCCCCCCCCCCCCCCCCCACCCCCAACAACCTCAGGAATTTCTGTTCATTCCTGGGATGATACAATTGTCAATTAGTCACCACAACCCCCCCCCCCCCCCCCCACCCCCAACAACCTCAGGAATTTCTGTTCATTCCTGGGATGATACAATTGTCAATTAGTCACCACAACCCCCCCCCCCCCCCCACCCCCAACAACCTCAGGAATTTCTGTTTATTCCTGGGATGATACAATTGTCAATTAGTCACCACAACCCCCACCCCACCAACCACAGGAATTTCTGTTCATTCCTGGGATGATAAAATTGTCAATTAGTCACCACAACCCCCACCCCACCAACCACAGGAATTTCTGTTCATTCCTGGGATGATACAATTGTCAATTAGTCACCACAACCCCCACCCCACCAACCACAGGAATTTCTGTTCATTCCTGGGATGATACAATTGTCAATTAGTCACCACAACCCCCACCCCACCAACCACAGGAATTTCTGTTCATTCCTGGGATGATACAATTGTCAATTAGTCACCACAACCCCCACCCCACCAACCACAGGAATTTCTGTTCATTCCTGGGATGATACAATTGTCAATTAGTCACCACAACCCCCCACCCCACCAACCAACCACAGGAATTTCTGTTCATTCCTGGGATGATACAATTGTCAATTAGTCACCACAACCCCCACCCCACCAACCACAGGAATTTCTGTTCATTCCTGGGATGATACAATTGTCAATTAGTCACCACAGCCCCCACCCCACCAACCACAGGAATTTCTGTTCATTCCTGGGATGAGACAATTGTCAATTAGTTACCACCACCCCCTCCCCATTTGTAGCTCTTGTCTTTTCTCTGGAATGTCAAGCAACCTGTCTGGCTGCCTATGAAACAAAATAAATAGCATATCTCTGGTGCCAATTCCAACCATGTGATATGGTTGAAATAGTATTCTTAGTAACTGTAATTTCAGTCTTTTGAAGCCTCTTTCACACATTCAATGGTCCAACACGGATTGACATTGGCGCACCAGCATTTTAAATCTTGTGCCTGGAGGACACAGGTCTCAACATGGAGCTCACAGTGGCTACACGGAGACTCCTGGTGTTTGGTGACTACACATGACTAATACAGACCATTTTCATTGGTGTATTCAGGGCGAAGAAAAATTGTGCATGTTAAATTCTTATTCCCGGACCATCATCACAATGCCGGTGTGCCAAGGATCAGGCCGGACGCCTGCCCGGTGTGTACATAAAGTGAAACCGGAAAGCCGTGTTGTGGATCCCAGAGCGTTGGTCCGTGTTCATCCATGTTGCATCATTGAATGTGTGAAGGGGCTCAAGCTGATAAATTCAGAAGAATAGTCGCAACTAAATGTTCATTGACAATTTCATCAGCATTTAAAAAAACAAGTTGGATTTGTCTATTTGTGAAGGAAATCTTTTATTCAGGGGGATGACCCTCCTGATGAAAATATTCCATCCACATCAATGATTCCAACGCTTGTACTGTGTATACATAATGTTTGTAATAATGAAGTGAGAGCTATATTCAAGAGATTTCCTGTTCACTCACAAGTAAATTTGTGTAGATTAGTACAAGCAAATTAATGAGCATTGATGTAGTTTCTCATTCATTTGAATTTAACATCGAGTAGTAAATTATTCATGAGAGAAATAAAAGCGTTTGGCGTTTGTGCAACACTGCTCTTACCTAAGAAAGAAAGAAAAATGCATGAAGAAATGTTTTTTCTATAAATATGATTTTTTAGCTAGTTGACATGAGATATGGAGCTAACAGTTTTTCTAGCGAAGTAAATCCTTTGTTTGGTACTACTACAGCCATAGATGTACATGTAGTTACAGTTTACTTCTTGAGTTAAATGGCATACTCCATATCTGTATCTCATTTGCAATAGGTATCATATTCGTGTAGTTGACATCAGTTGACAGCGATCATTATTTTTTGTTGAACCGTGTATTAACTTCATAATACAGGTCAGTCAGATGGTGGTAGTTCTAACAGTGGAATAGTTACCCGTTCTGTAGCAGGACTCAATAACGGCATCATCAATGATCGAAGAGTGACTGTACCGTGTACCATCAAGATAGACACATTCAGCCAGTCTACAGAGAAGTTGCAGCTCAAAGATGGCCGCGGGTAAGAGTCGGGAAGGAAAATTCATTGTAATCAATTTTTTACTCAAATCACTGCACCATCAAGATAGACACGTGGTCTTTATCCAGAATCAAAATTAGCACAGGCCCATCGACCTGGGGTCACCAAATTGATCTTTGGGCCTATTGTACTTGACCGACTTGGCAACCATAATTAACAGATTTGTATGCCTCTGCAACGGAGTGGCCAGAGGCATAATGTTTTGGGTTTGTCCATCTGTATGTAGATACGTGCGTCCGTACATACGTCCTGTAATCTCGAGAACCGATCAACAGATTCCCACCAAACTTGATACACACGTGTATCTTGAGGAGCTAATGAACTGATTAGATTTTAGGGTCATGAGCGGAAAGGTCACAGAGCTCATTATATCGGTATGCAAAAATAGCGCGTGAGCACGCTATCTCATGAACCAATTGATTGATTCCCACCAAACTTTGTACATGCATGTAGCTTGAGGAGCTTATATACTAATTAGATTTTGGGGTTATAAGGGTCAAAGGTCAAATAGCTTATTATATGTGCAAAAATAGCTTGAGATCAGGTTATCTTAGGAACCAATAGGCGGATTCCCACCAAACTTGGTACATATATGATAAATGATTAGATCTGGGGTCACGAGGTCAAAGGTTACAGGGTCATATGCAAAATGTGACCTTACACCACAAAACGACCAATAAGTCGGGAAAAATGATTTTGCTGATTTTCATATAACATTAAAATAGAAGTCATGACCTTTAAAATGGTATATAATTTGTCATATTTGGACTAAGCAAACCCTTTCAAAACGAATACCAAAGATATGGAATATGGCTAATGCATTTTTTAAATAAGGGAGAAACGGGCCACTTAAAAGATCTGTGCCTATTCATGGGCTGTAATAAGATCACATTTATTAAATTAAAATTTAATATTTAAACATGATTTCTGAAGCTCAAAATTTTAGATTTTATTATAGATTAAGATATGCTTATTCAGGAAATACCAAAATCCTAAATCTCATAATTTGAACAAAATTTGACTATTTAAGCTAATAAAAGAGAAACTACCACAGCGACATAACGGTCGTTTTGTGGTGCAAGGTCACAAATGTAAAAGTTATCAAGATATCCCGAGAAACAGTCAGCAATTACAATTTAACTGGAGTTAAGAAAATGTATTTGGTGCAAGTTCATTGGCTTGTAATAAATATCGCGCAATGGCTGAGGCATCCCTTTGCACGGTCAAATATCCATGTAGTTTTAGTATTTTTGTTGTATCTATAGGCAATAGGCAACTCAATTCTTATTAAGGGCTAGCAAAATTTTGAAATCTCATTTTTACTTGCCTGACCGGGACACTATGAAAAAAAAGTTAATTTCTAGCATTGTTTGGGAATATGCTTTTCAAGCTTGCCTGCTAAGGGATAGTTAACTTCTGTTATAAAGGGCGCTTCAAAAATATAGAAAAAAAACACATTCATGTGAGGTAGAGGAAAAGTGCGGGAATTAAAACAAGTAAATTTTGATCCTGGAACCAAGGTTCAATTTTGATAAATTGGTAAATACCAGCATGAATTGATGGAAGACTATGGGAGTATGTAGGAAATCCAATACTTTGATTTCCCAGTAAAATGTGGACTGCCTGCCATGAATATATATTTGTTGAGATTATCATATTGATAACATGATTAATTTCCATACAACGTAACATAAATATACAGCTTCTTTAATTTTTCTCACTTTGTTTCAGGTATTATACCCTGGTAAAAGAGGACAAACTGCGATACAAAATAAAAGACATCAAAATCCTGCGAAGGAGAAGTAAGTATCTTCCTCCCCTTGTTATGCCTCCGCCAATGAAGTGGCTGGTGCATTTACGTTTTCAGATTGTCTGCCTGTGCATCCATATATGCCCTCTGTTTTAGTCTTTCAATATCATGAGAAATAGGTGACGGATTAATTTTTAACTTTGTATGGGTGAAATGATCGGATTCAATTTTTTAGTCCTTGGGTCAAACGTCACAGGGTTCAAATATAAATTTGTTTAAAAAGATCATAATCCCATTATCACAAGAACCGGCTGATAGATTACCATTAACCCTAACCAGGCCTGGGGGGGGGGGGTGGAATCCACCCCCCTCGACTTTTCGCGTGATAATTCCGCAACGCGCGCAGGTATTGCTGCGCGACTTCATGGGTTTTTTCATTGAAGTCTTGCGCAACTTTTGAGACCAAATTTGCGACGACCGGGTATACCGTTCTAAAAGTCGCGTGACCTTTTGTAAGTGAACGTCGCCCCGAAAATCGCTAAATTTTGTGATTGATTTTTTCCTAGAATACACAAAACCTTCATTATTTTTTATTCTAATCCCTTCAATCATTTACTTTAGGGCTAAAAATGGTTAGATAATGGTTAATAATTTATTCCATTGAAAAAAACATAAGTCGAAAAAACAAAGAAGTACACAAGACATTCCAAAAACAAAGAAATGCATGAGGAAAATCTTGGCCGACGCAAATTTTAATGTTCAAACCTGTTAATTAAGGGGCACAGTGGGGTATTATTTGACGTTTTTGCACACTTTTACTATATATCAGGAATATCTTTCTAACCATTAAAACTACCCCCTACAAACCATACATTTCTGAAAAGCTTAGAATATGGGGAATCCAACAAAACTAAATAAAAGACAATTGGACTCGAAATAAGAGTTTAAACATAAATAATATAAAGACAAATAAAATTGTAGACTTTTAGCAAGTCAACATTCAAAACGCATCTCCTCCGAGGTATAGAGGCGTATACATTCTATATTTTAAAGATAGATATTATGCTGCTATACAAACAAACTAATGATGGCTTTTTACATTATTAATCTATCTTCATAGTCAAAAGACAATTTTGCAAAAAATCAGAAATATATATACTGTATATGAAATGTACATATTTTGGTTTACAATAGGGTTACCTCTAAAAGCCATCATTAATCTGTTCATCTACAAACAAGGAATAATTCCTTCCAAATTTCATTGAATTTGAATAAATACTTTTTCAAGTTTTTAGAATGTTAGTCTCAAAAATCAGATTTTCGGCAAATGAGCTTGAAAGGTCATAACAATATTGATATTTGTTAGATAAATTTATCTAACAAATATCAATATTGTTATGACCTTTCAAGCTCTGACACGGATAAAAATAGGAAAATAGTGGGATAAATAACAGTAGTTGGTTCAATGGAAGTTTAGGGCATGTTTATCACTTATAAACTGCCATGTTTAATTTTTGCATGACAATAGATGTTGCTGCTTCACTCTGAAAAAAGAGGAACACAATTTGGATGGTAACAATTTTAATTTGGGACATTTTTATTTGGACTATTTAAGAAAAGTATAATAAAAATCTCCAATATAACCTGGAAAATAATCACTTCCGGCCCCAGAAATGTACAACATTGATAACAAAATCCTTAATTTGTCCATATAATAGTTACCCCCTACCCCACAAAGTATATATTTTCTTAACGCTTAGAATCCATGGATTATTATAAGATAAAATTTTAAATTTTGATGAAAAAAAAATTAAATACCCCACTGGGCCCCTTAAGTCATAAAGAATATTCATGCACAAAATTAGCATATTCTGAGCAATATTTAGTGATTTACAGACAAAAAGGGGATTTCTGCATAAATTTGCATAATTAATTAAAAATTGATTATTTTCAAAAAAATAACAATGCTATCTTGTAGATTAGGTTGCAAGCTATCTGCGTGTCAAATTTTGTGGTGGCCGCGCTTTTGCCGGCCGAGATCTCAGGGGGGGTGGAATCCACTCCCCCTCCCCCTCCCCCCCCCCCCCCCCCCCCCCCCCCGGCCAGAGCATAGCCAAAATATTCCGGCCTGGTTAGGGTTAAGCCTGGTATGTGTATGTATCTTATAGAGTGGTGAAGTGTGATGTCATCTATGACGTCCTAAACACCTATTTTTAGAATTTTGAACTTTGTTTTCAGAAAGAGCATACAAAATAATGTCTAAATACTGAAAATCAATTGAATATGTTAAGTATTGGCTGAGATATGCCCATCCGAATTACTTTTTTTTCTTCCAGTAGGAAATCAGTGTTATAGTGCACTGGTTCATAACTTTATGAACCAGTGCACTATAACACTGATTGCCCATTGAAGTAAAATTAATTTGGATGGGCATATCTCAGCCAATACTTAACATATTCAATTGATTTTCGGTATTTAGACATTATTTTTCATGCTCTTTATGAAAATGAAGTTCAAATTTGAAAATTCTAAAAAAAGATTTGTATGACGTCATGGCTTCTGTACTCTATGGAGCCAATGAACAAATTAGATTTGTGGGTCATGAGGTCAAAGGTCATAGGGCTTATAATAAATGCCAAAATAACTTTTGATCATATTATCTCTATTTATCAAGGAGCCAATGAAATAAAATGATTCTGGGGGTCATGAGGTCAAAGTTCACTGGGCTCAAAGAACGGATCACCATCAAACTTGTTACATGCATACATCATTTATGTGTAACATAAAGTTAGACGTTGGGGTCATGATCTCTAGAACTGGTGAATAGATAACCCTCAAATTTAGTACCTGTCTGTATCTTGGTGAGCCAATGGACTGATAAGATTTTTGGTCTTGAGGTCAAATGTCACAAAGCCTGTGTATGCAATAATGATGAGTTCCAATATCTATTTTGGGAAGAATGACCTCTTAAAGGGAAAGTTGAGTTTTGGTAGAGAGGGCGCTAGACTACTTAGTTGGTTTGTGAGGTAATGTAAAATTTGAAAGAGCATAATATTTAAACAATAAAATCATCTTTGTTTGATCAAAATCGGTTCAGAAACGGCTGAAATATCCATGAATATAACAATTTGTAACAAACCCGGGGCCCCGGGTTTATTAGAGAATTTTGAACCAGCCGTTAAAAATTCAAAAAAATGCTTCCTCTTTTCAAAAAGTTACAAAGTAGGTATTTAAATAGTTGTTGGTTATTTCTCTATCTAATCACTATTTCAACAAAGCATCACATGCACAATATTTTATTCAAAATGGTTGAAACCGATGAGTGTTTAGAGAGCGCCCTCTTACGTTTTAACAGCTCTTTTTGAATGATAACATGATCTTTACTACGTCATTTGTAATTTTGTGTTCATTTCTAGTTATAACTATTAGTTTGTAATGTAATGATGCAGGTTTTGGTTACTAAAATTCAGTTTCACTAAAACTGTACTCTCCTTACCAGAACTCAACTATCCCTCTAAATTATGCATCTTCATTCTGTTTAACAAAAATGAAATGGGATTTGCATAAAAACCAAAAACGTAAAAATACAAAGGTAACTTGAATTTTGACAATGTTGTATATACTGCAATTCTCAAAAATGTCATAAAAGATGCTCTACTAGAATTTAAGACTTTGCAATTGAAACAATTTGGTGAACAAATGTGTATCTTTTTGCAATTAGAGGTCAACTGTGATTTTGTAAAAATGAAGTTAAAAAAGTTAATTGATTTTATAATATGAAAATTAATTTAATAAGAATTTATTAAATAGGATGTGAAGGATTATTAAAATGATTCTTTTTGCCAAGTAATGCATTTTCCATTCTCCCCCCCCCCCCCCCCCCCGTCTTTTATCAGATCGATCTGTGCTGGTGCCTTGGAGGAAATCCTATTCAAGGATGAATCATCGACCACACCCCAATGACCGGACAGGACCTTACAGACAGTCACAGGGTTCTGGAATCAAGCGCCCTTTGCACAGCCCTCCAGGAGAGTATTCCAAGCAGCAACGTTACGGCAATGACCACAACAGACACTTCTCGAGTCCAAGAGGCAGAGGTGGAGGATATGGTCCTAGGGGATCGTGGAACAATGGAGGATATAACAATCACAGAGAAAACCGGGGTGGTTACCAAGGCAGCAGTCCTGGAAGTCACTATGGAAACAGGTCATCATACTCACCCCAAGGGCATTCCAGGAGCAAAGATTGGAGGTCCCCTGAGAGGCAAAACAGAGAATATAGAGAAGACTCTTACAATAACAAACCAAGTTATCCTCGTAGGGAGCCCGATACAGTAGAAAGAATTCCGTACAGAAATGGTGAAGCACCAAGAGGCAAGTCTCTAGTTTCTACGTACAGAAATACCACCGAAAAATCAGTGATAATTCATGATGACTCTGGTCCCAACAGTGTAACTGAAAAGAAGAAAGAGGCTCCAAGGACTTCAGAAAATGAAAGCCGGAAAGTTTCATCCGATTCCCTAGTTTCAGGAGAACCGAACGAGGCAGAGAGTCTTTCCAAAATAGGTACTAGTTTACCAGTGGGGAAAACTTCTAGTGATAAAGAAACCAAAAGGAAAGAGGTACTTACCATGTCTGAACAGATGGATGTATTGAAGGGGGGAAAATCAAAGACAGTTGAAGGCAATCAGAGCGTGACACAGTCGGCTGAGGATTCAAAATTGTCCTCGGCCGTTAATAAAGATGGTAATGCGCAAGCAACGGTTGGTCCTCAGAAGACGGAAGTGGCGGCATCAAATCATGTGCAAGAAGAAAGCAACGAGAAAAAGAAGAAGTTAGATCCTGAAGTTGAAGAGGTGAAGCAGAACGTGCCGGTGAAAGTTCACAGCGCACGGAAGTCGGCTCCAACATCGGCCCTGAGTAGAACCCAGAGAAAGCAAATGCTGAATCGCCAAAAGCTGCTAAAGTCGCAACAGACGGAGGAGAAAGATACCACAGGGTCGCCCAAAGCTCGGATGGGTTCCCGTCAGTCTGATACAGATGATAAAGATAGTGACAGAGATATCCAGATAATAGACAGTGATGAATGCTCATCAGATGTTCCAGCAAAGAGTAAACGTGTTGAAGACATCTCTTCCCCTGCTCAAGACCCCGTCCCCTCAGATACAAAAGGAGGACCTGCCATGGAGGGTGAGTAAGCTTCGTAATGTAAAATTTGTGCAGGTACATTATCAAAAGTGTCTTCTGGAATATAATATTATAAACCACTTCCAGATGATTATCTATCATAGTAAACACCACAAAGCATTATCATTATTATTATGAAGATGTGAAGCATTTTGTAAGTAAGTGTATTATTATAATTAAGAAATGTCTATGGTCCAAAATATGATGCTATATTGTATTTCTCGCAAATGTGTGCTCATGATTTTTTCCTTGATTTCATCTATTTCATTATCAAGAAACATCAAAGGATACTGAGGAACCACCAACAGCATTAGAAAAGAAGGAAGAACAACTTAAAGGAGCAAACTTGCCTGGTTCGATAATTAGTAGTTTATCTTCAAATGAAAAGAGTAGTAAAACCAAACTGCCGGGCGACGAGGATTCTAAACAAAAAGAGACAGCTGAAGAGCCTAACTGCTCAACCCCAGAAAAGCTGACATCAAACACAGCCACCAAGATGTCGGAAACATCTTCAATTGTAAAGATCTCCAGCGTAAAATCAATGAGAAAGGCTTGCAAAAAATAAAAGACAAACTTAAAAAGAAACTGCAGGAAGGCAAACCATCTCCTTCTAAAGGATCCTTGCTCCGTACCCAGGTATCGTCATCCTGCTTCCACTAGTTCTCCAAGTCCTGAGCCACAAGATTTCATCAAGAGCAAATCTGAAACTGGACCTGAGAATGAGACTTCTGTTTCCACGCCAGGGAAAGAGGTCGACACAAAACCAAGCGCAGTTCCTGAACAAGATGAATACTCAGTGTAAACATTGACACAGGAAGTGAAATCAGCACCTCTTTGGTAACACCTAATATTGTTGCAGATCTGATAGCCAAAGACATGCTTGATTCCTCAGACGAGTTGGATGAGGATATCGATTCATCAGATTCAAAAGAAAAATTCTGTCTCCATTACCAATGAAGCCAAAAACAAAGAACAGAACAATGCTAATGAACCTACAAACATGCCTGCTAGTACTGCAGCCGAATCAGAAGTGTCTATGGAATCTGCGGCCATAGAGAGCAGTTCACCCCCACCAAAATCTCCAGAAGAAGTACCCATGGAAGTTGAAGATGAAGAGCCAGAATTCATAGAAACATCCAAGCATGATGACAGTGTAGAGCTTGTAGCAGTTGAAGAAAAACAGTCAGCAGATGAAGATCTGGATGACATCAGTGTTGATCTTGGTCCTGAAGAGCCTGATGACCTGGACATCATTGATGATGACATCCTCCTTGAGGATCAACCTGAAGTCAGCAACGGTGATTCGGCCATTTCAGAAATATCCATCGCTCATGTCGAGTCCCAGGCTTCAGGAGTAGAAGACACCACTTCTACAAATTCCCAAGCAGAAAAGATATTGGCTGCCCCTTCTGGAACAGCACAGTCAGAAGCGAATTCAGACACCCCTTCAACAAAATCACAAGCTTCTATTTCCAAGAGGAGATTGTCAGATGATGAACTTGAGGAAGAGCCAGTATCCAAAAAGAGCAAGGCCGATGAAGAGTCCCCTGCTGAAGGTAAATAGAATTTCAGTCATTGAGAATGACGATGATAATCCACATCACTTGTATGTCACCATTTATCTGTTTCAAACTTTCAAAGGCAATGATAAAAATGTCAGAGGTGTAGCATTTTTCAGATGGCTATCTGAACTGTAATATTATTACAGCCTACAATAAACCAATCCTCTTGTAGAAAATATAGAGTTTCATTGAAATGTTAAGCAGATGGTTAGCTATCATTGACATTGACGCAAGAGCCATCTTTTAAGGATTGTACCTGAATGATGTATCAACATGAAAATAAGGTACCACTAATAGTCTGAAAAAAGATGGTTTCATTTGACAGTTCCAACTGTATTTCAATGAATTTGCTTGAATAAACCAAATGCAGTTCAAATATATTTTTGTTTTTAATGACATGCAACATTTTAATGTCTTTCATGTCTGACAATTAATTTTTCTTTTTACAGTTAAAACCCATGATGAAGAAGTAATTGACTTGGAAAGCGAGAGGAGCACAGCTTTTATAGCACCTCAACCATCTGAGAACAAACCATGTGGGTCTGGCACTGAGAACATGATAGTCTTCACTCAAAAGGTAATTGATTTCTTGACTGCTATAAATTGTTGTTGTTAGACCTGAATAGATAGTAACCAATTTATCCGGATATCATCAATTAATTATTATTTATAATGTCATAGGCCAAAGACCACATGGTTGAACCAGCAGTTTCATAGTGGGACGAAGTAGTTTGACTTCATGTTTATTTTTTTTTTAAACCAGCCATATGGTAAATTGGTAAATTGAGATATTACATTGCTTTCACTTCTGTCCACCTTCATTTGTATGTACTAATAAACAGTTCTTATAAAGCGCACATCACACCAAGGTTTGGGTCTCTATGCACATGTGTATGAACATGTTTGTTCAATTGTAAGAGGAGTTTGTCTAGACTGAAGCAGAGGAGAGACATGGGCATCACTATTGATGGCTATGTCATCAACCCATAAAAAGGTGTTTGACAGTTTCCTGTTGTGTGGTCTTTTTCTCTGTAGGAATGGAAGGAGTTTGCCTTATCCATAACGGACAAGTACGAAAAAGTTGTGAAGATGATCAACCAGAAGACGAAAGAGGTGGTCGAGAAGAAGGAGGATCTTGATGAGCGGTACAGTGTGCTGAAGCAAGACTACGCAGTCCTGCAAGATAAATATGATCAGCTTTATTCTTATGCAAAGAAGGTGAGATATATTGCAGTGGAAACTCTTTGTAATGAGCTCCGTTATAATGAAGTACCTTATATAAAGAGTTGATTTTACTGGTCCGAGTTCTATGTACTTTATTGTTTTTAAGCCTTGATATAACAAGATATCTGTCATAACAAGGTAATTTCAATGGCCCTCGAGACCTTATGAAATGGTTTCGATGTACACTAATCTTCAACATTGATTTTTCTGTCATGTATTAAAAGTTTGTTGATCATATAATTATTTTGAATAATTTTTATCATTAACCCTATTTTAAGTGGGCTATTTCAGACCAGGTTTTTACTGGGGGGGGGGGGGGGGGTGGGGGTCAATTTCAGTTCAGTTCAGTTTATTTCACATCCATAAAATCAACATAAAACAAACAAATACAAGTATATAAATATACAAACTATTTACAACACGTAATGATAAAAGATATTGCACAACATCAACAATTACAATTAATTAATGGGTATTGTAGGGATGTGAGGGACCAGAAAAGGCCATTGGCCTGTCTAGGCCGGTCCCCTTTTTCTACACCACCATGAATAATATCATATATAAAACAAGAGCGAAAATGTTGTTGACAATAATACAACTAACATACTAAGTCACACATACATACATACATACAGACAGGCAAAAATTAAGTTATTATATAAAATTATATGGATACATTGTAACTTGATAATTATTTACATTTAAAATTTGCGCTTGAAATTGGATAATGTTGGACATTCTTTTAAAAAGTCTGGTAGATTATTCCAAATAACTGATCCTTTATATCTAATAACAGTTCTAGAAAAGTTATAACGAAAGAATGGAATATACATTTTGTGTGAATTTCTAGTAGTATATATTATGTATGTTTCTATTAAAAACAAAATAATCATTAAAACAATCAGGCAAGTTAATTTTATCACATAAGAGAACATAAAAGCTGCGACACTTATCTCATATAAATCATGAATTGTTTTAAATATCAATTTAAAAAATAATGTATTTGTATGTGCTCTATAAAAAGAATTTGTTATAACGCTGACAGCTCTCTTTTGTAATACAAATATCTTTTGCATCAAATACATTACACAATTGCCCCATACAATGATACAATAATTAAAATATGGTAAAATCATAGTATTATACAAGTTTACAAGTATACGTAATGGCAATATAAGTTTAAGTCTGTTTAAAACTCAATTACTTTAGAAATCTTTATTAGAAATACAATTTATGTGGTATTTCCAGGTTAAATTTTGATAAATATATGATACCTAAAAAGGTAACTGGGTGTACTTGCTTAATTTCTTTTCCATTAATACATATTTTAATAAGATCTTCGTTCACATATTTATTTTTAGTTTTAAAAATTATATAGTTTGTTTTATCAAAATTAATCAACAATTTATTGGAAAGAAACCATTTATGTATTTTAGCAATTTCACTATTCAATAAAATATTCACATGTACAGGATCTTTACTGGATAAAAACAAGGTAGTGTCGTCAGCAAATAAAATAGAAGATAGAATATTACTTACAAGTGGCAAATCATTAATATACAATGAAAACAAGAGTGGTCCAAGATTTGAACCTTGTGGGACCCCAGTTAAAATAGTACTGTGTTCTGAGTAACATTTACCCATACTAACAAATTGCCTTTGGTGTGATAAATAACTTTTCATTAAAAGAAGAGGAATTCCTCTTATACCATAAAAACATAATTTATTTATTAAAATATCATGATCAATACAGTCAAATGCTTTAGAGGGGTCTAAAAATACACCAATTAAAAATTCATTATTTTCAAAAGCATTTGCTACTTTATCTGTAAAATCAAGAAGTGCATGGCCGGTACTGTAACCTTTCCTAAAAGCAAACTGTTTCTCAAAATATAAAATACTATTTTTATTTATAAAACTAATCAATTGACTACATAAAATCTTTTCAAATAATTTACTAAAACCTGATGAAACGGATATTGGTCTATAATTATTCAAAAGAGATTTATTGCCTTTTTTAAAACTGGAATCACCTTCGCAATTTTGAGAGCATCAGGAAATATTCCATTTTCAAATGACAAATTAATAATATTGCATAAAGGTGTAACAATTAAATGAATTGACTGTTTCAGTACCTTAGGGTGAACTTCATCATACCCAGGACTTTTATTTACATCCAAATTCATAACCACATCAATAATATCTGCATTTGTAACAGGGAATAAAAACAGTGAATTTCTAAAATTTCCTTTTAAGTACTGATCATATTTTACTGCCTCATCATTACACATGTTAGTATCAATACTTTGCTGTAGTTCTTGCCCAATTATACTAAAAAAAGAATTGAATGAATTAACAATTTTTTTTATCCACAAATTTTTCACCATCTATTTCAATATCATTTACACCATGCTTTAATGTTTTCTTATTCAAAATCGTGTTTATAAGTTTCCATGTTCCTTTCACATTATAACGAACATCAAATTTAGAATCATAGTATGCACGTTTTTTTTCTCGAATTAAATTCAAAGCATTTCTACATTTTTTTATATGCAATTTCACCTAAAGGAGTTGAATTTCTTAAGTACTTCCGATATAACAAATGTTTACGTTTACTCAATTGTATTACCTCTTTTGTTACCCAAGGCTTATCTACTTTCTTTTTCTTTTTAACAAATTTAATAGTGAAACATTCATCATAAACCTCTTTATATCATTTTTAAAAATAGTTCTACCTATCATTCATTCACATCATGAATTAAATTTATTCGTTCCCATCTAACTTTCTTCAACTCATTACAAAAGTGTTTTATATTTTTTTCATTAAAATCAACTTTAGGAACTTCGTCATCGGGCTCAGAATCAAACATGTTTGATTTTTAAAAAAATGAATGTTAAGTGATCACTCACATCCATAATAACCATGCCACATTTTAAAACTTTTTCAGAATGATTATGAAATATATTATCTAAAGTTAATGCAAAATGCATCACAGACATGGATAAGTTTGAGATTTAGGTATTTACATTGTTTATTCTTGTATGCGAATGAGATGAGTATAGTATGATTCTGAATTTCTTATGTATTCCTCTATTTTTTGTTTCTTTTGTATTCTATTGTTTATATTGTTTGTATTCTATTGTGTATTATTTTAAAAATGACATTAGATATATGACAACCATAAAGACAAGGAAAATATGCAATTATATGGGGAAAATGGATTGTATTTCACAAGTTTCATAACATTTCCATTCCATTACACACACATGTATGGAAAAGTCATTGTTTTTGGATGACCTTTGACCCTTATTGGTCATGTGACCTTGTAATGCTTGGTCCGATCTAAGCAAATTTAGTACCAAAAGTTGCGCAAGACTTCAAAGAAAAAAGTCATGAAAGGAAAACTTGATATATGCCGCGGTTCCGGAGAAGTCCATAAATTATTGACACCCCCCCCCCCCCCCCCCTCCCTGTTAAAGGACAATGAAATCCAGACAAATTCTTGTATGCACTATAAGACGCTAAATATAATGAATAGTCCAGGAAAATTTGAGCACAATCGGTCAAGAAATAAGAAAACTATGGCTCTTTCAAAGAGCCATGTATTTCTTCGAGTGACTCAAATTGGCAACGCACTCTGGCAAAGTTGTGGACAACTCCCCATACATTTTGTACACAAAATTTTAGTTTTGTTCAATTTTCTCAAAATTTATGTTTACCCTTCGTTCGAGTTCAACATATGTTTTGTAGAATGCTTTTATACATAACATATCATGAGTTGGGAGAATGGGAAAATATGACTATGAAGAAAACTGTAAAAATGGGAACATTTGTGTACAAAACATATGGGGAGTTGTCCACACACTTATCAGAGTGCGTTGCAAATTTGAGTTCCCCATAGCAATAAATGGACATCTTCAAAGAGCCGTAGTTTTCTTGTTTCTTACCCGATTATGCTCTAACTTTCAGAGATTATTCTTCTTAATCTCTTCAAGACTATGAAAGCAACATTTTGCTTGGGTTTCATTGCCCTTTAAAATAGGGTTAAATTGTATTTCTTTTGCTTTTGCGTTTCTGTTTTTTCTTCCGATACACTTGAGTAGGATAAGAACTATGGACATTAGTGAGTGGAAGAACACTTACTAAATAGCAACCGTTAATAATACAAAATTAAAAGTAGCTATATTCATGCTACACTATAATTATTTTCATTAATGGTAATGTTTTTCATGCTTTTCTTTTGCTTCTACAAAATAGATTGTGTTTTTGCCCAAGCGGACTGTTGAGGTGCAGACCGATCCTGTGGGAAAGCACAACATGTCCAGGATGAGAAGACGAAGTTCAAAGCAGACAGTTGCACAGGTACATTCACACAGGGTTAGTTAATACATGGCCTGGAAAACCTGGAAAGTCATTGAATTTTACTCTTTTTTTTTCCAGGCCTTGAAAGTTAGGGGAAATTGTAAAATTATATCGTGGGGTCATGGAAAGTCATGGAATTTAATTTGGTATGCAATGTTTAAGCACTGAAATACAAATCAGGATTTTTGGTCCTTATTTTGGTACAAATAAGTACTGAAAGAAGTCAAAGAATCTTGTTAACCTCCTGTGGCAAAAAGTCATGGAAATTCATGGAATTCTTGCAGTGGAAGTCGTGGTATTTGA
Organism: Echinarachnius parma; assembly: GCA_037951105.1. Classification (NCBI taxonomy): domain Eukaryota; kingdom Metazoa; phylum Echinodermata; class Echinoidea; order Clypeasteroida; family Echinarachniidae; genus Echinarachnius; species Echinarachnius parma. The sequence goes on along the minus strand of JBAMJV010003882.1, from coordinate 34,677 downwards.
TCTGAGAAGAGGTGTGTATGAACCCTGTAACACCTTTTATGGTAGCTTGTTCTCTCCCATTGATCTTTTCACCTGAAACCTCCATTTTCCCCAACTTTAAATTTGACCACTAATCCTAAAACGTAACCAGAAACTAATTCCTGACTCTAATCCCAATGCTGACATTTTCAACATTTACATAGGAACATGTTGGTTGATTGTGTTTGATTGAGTGATTGGTCAATTTATTGTTTGATTTATGAATTCATCAATCGTTGATTTATCAATTGATTTGTCTACTTGTTATCTTCAGTTGTCTTGTACTCTTGTAGATATTCAATTCACTATGATGAACAGTATGTTGGAAATTATCTGTAACATCTGTCCATGATTACCAATAGAGAAGAGACATTTGAAGGGGAGGATTATGGCACATTTTTAACAAACAAATATTAATGCATACACATTTTCAGAAATCGGCCGAGCAACCAGCCGAGAATGCGCAGGGGAGTACAAGCTCAGAAACAAGCTCACCAGCTACCTCCGATGCTGCATCTTCCTCCTCTTCCTCATCCTCTGCTTCGACTCCATCCACTTCTAGTGCCAAGGGAACCAACTTGGACAAGAAGAGGCAGGACTTTCAGGCGATTCTTAACAAGGTCATCAAAAAGGTAAATTGGCTACACAATTAGTGACTTATTTGGAGCTTATGACTGTTCTTACAACCTAACTAAGAATTAAGCTATGTACTCAAAGCTTTCTCTACTACAAGTTTACAACTTCATCCACTTCTAGTGCTAAGGGGACTAACTTGGACATGAAGAGGCAAGATCATAAACATCAAAAAGGTAATTGGTAAAAGACTTTGCTTCAGCCGTTTTGTTCTGTATAGAAATATTTGTATTGCTTTTTCTTTGTGTTCTGCATCTTCTTTATCAAGCTCTGTTCTAGAGTGCAGTCAAAACCTTTGCCATGTCCTGGTACCTCTGTGCCATCTTCTAGTAAACCACCTTCCAGACCTTACTTTCCTAAATCTCTTCAGCTAAAGCAGCACCTCACTCGTTATGTTCGGCCATGCTCATCAGCTTCAGATTTTGGTGCGGCTCCAGTTCCATCTCTAGGAAACTTACTGCAATGCTCTCGTTAACCACCTTCCAGATCTTATTTCCCTAAATCTCTACTGGAGCAGCAGCTAAGCCTATTACTTTCTTTACTATTTCCTTGGGTTCTGCAGGGCTCATCAGCTTCAGACTTGGGCGCCGTTCCAGTGTCGCCTGCAAAACCTTCTCCACCTTCAGGTACCTCTGTGCCTTCTCCCAGTAAACCATCTTCTGACGCAACAAAATCAGATGCCAAATCTAGTGGACCAAAGTCGGTTAATATTGAACTTGTCGCTGTTAAGCCTGTTGAATCACAAGTAAGTAACATCCCTTCACCTGTTCAAAACTGGTTCAATTTGCTATGCAATGCAGCATTACCGACACTAGTCCTGGGGGGGTGTTTCACAAGATCCTAAGTTGAACTTACCTCTAAGCTCGACTTACAAAAAATTGTTGTAAAAGTCCTTTTTTAAAGGCATTTCAAATCATTATTACTTTTTATCATTAAGGAGATTTCATGTTCTCGATGCAACATTTATGAAAATTCTAAAATTCTTGCTTTTTTGCTTTTGAATATATTGTACTGCAAGACTTCAAATGGCTTTCCATAATAGTTAAGTCCAACTTAGAGTTAAGCTCAACTTAGAATGTTTGTGAAATATCCCCCAGAAAAAAGGAGCTTTTGCACAGAAAGTGTATGAAAATTCATGCTTATGACCAAAAAAGTGAAAATGTGAAATCCCAAAGATGTTGAAGGCAAATTTATTGTTTTCCTTGCTATCGCACATAAGTGTTACATATTAAACAAAATTGTATTGTGCACACTCCCTGATTTGTATTTTAGCTGTATCATAAGAAATAACTTTATGTAATGATATTTTATCTGGGTCTGTGCTTGCAAACAGTATGAAGAAATCACTATTATGTGATAATGACAAGTTGGTATAATACAACATGCTTTTATTAATGTACCTTTTTATGAAATGCCAATCCAGTTTTCTATTGTACTATCGTAAAAGACCAAGCTGATTTCTATTGCTTGTGACAGGCTCCTTGTTTGAGAAAAGTTTTGTCACTGCACTTTTTATGCCTCCGCCAACGAAGTGGCCGGAGGCATTATGTTTTCGGGTTGTCCGTCCATCCGTCCGTCCGTACGTACGTCGTACGTACGTCCCGTTTTCGTTCTCCCGATATCTCAAGAACCGGTTGACGGATCAATTTCAAACTTGGTATGAGTGTACATATTGGGGTGACAATGATCTGATTAGATTTTGGGGTTCATGAGGTCAAAGGTCAAGGTCACAGGACTCAATATATGTGCAAAAATGCCTTGTTCTCACGATATCTCTAGAACCGGTTGATGGATCAATTTCAAACTTGGTATGAGTGTACATATTGGGGTGACAATGATCTGATTAGATTTTGGGGTTCATGAGGTGAAAGGTCAAGGTCGCAGGACTCAATATATGCCCAAAAAAGCATCCTTCTCACAATATCTCAAGAACCGTTTGACGGATCAATATCAAACTTGGAATGAGTTACATACACATCAGGGTGGCAATGATTGGATTAGATTTGGGGGGTCATGAGGTCAAAGGTCAAGGTCACATGACTCAATATGTATGCAAAAATTGCTTGTAATGGCCAAATCTCAAGAGCTGAATGTCAGATTTCAATCTAACTTGGTACCTGAATTTTTCTTGGGAGCCAATGTAACCATCAAAGTTTGGGGTCTATGGTCAAGGTCACAGAACTCAAAATATATATATGAAAAAGAAAAGAAAAAAATTTCAGTGCACGTTATTTTGGGCTTGATATTAAAAATCGCGTCATAGCGGAGGCATAATTTTCGACTGCGCGCAGTCGAAGATCCATCTAGTTTGTTTTATTTGCGATCACCACTTTTTTTTGTCATCACCACAGGAATCAAATGCTGCAATCACTGCCTCAGGGAAAACTTTCACTGCTGCATCTCAGGGATCACATTCCCTTGCTTCCAAGTCACCAACCAGTAGCACAGACACTACGAAGTTGTCCACAAACGCATCAAGCACTGCTAAGCAAGCAACCTCGTCATCACCACCGCAACCCCAATCTAAAAATGAGACTCAAAACACTAAAACTGCTATTCCAGATGCTGGAAAGAGTGCTTCTTCAGTGACGGTTGTTCTGACAAAGGATTCCTACTGTGACAATCCAGCTCGGAAGTCTACAGAAAAACAGATGAGTCCTCCACCTGAATCAACCACAAAAGGTGCAGATTCTGCTAAAGCGGGGTCGAGCAAAAGTACAGAAGAGCCAGAGGTCATAGATTTGACTGACGACCCTGACCCACCCGACAATTCCACCGCAGGAGGGCGCAACCAGAAGAAGATGGCTACTTCTCCATCCAGCAAACATTCAACTCTCACCACCCGATCCCCACACACCCTGGTCCCCCAAGCACAGGCCTCCACTGTCAAGATGGCACCTACCAGGGTCACCACGAACTCCCCACTCAACAGGGTAGTTTCCTCTGTCGGGTCTGCGACGCAGGGCAATACTGCCGTCACACCGGGGAGGGACACCTCTTCAGGGAACAAGCAGTCCGTGATGCCAGCCAGGCGGAGTCCTAGTACATCTATTTCCTCTCTTCAGGTAATTATATTCTCTCTAGATGATGCAATTCTGTATACAATCATAGTTTTGTTTTCGTGCTACCACTGTTCAGTTAAGCAAATAAACTGTTTTTGCTCATAATTTCTTACATACCCCATAGGTAATTGTATGTTAGAATTTCTAACCATCTTTTACCTTGAATGGTTGAAGCTTTCAATGTTGTCTTGAGGTTTTTGCTGGTGTAGAATGCTTCGCTTGTACATATCATTTGGAAAAGTTTGTTTATTATTTGTTTTGCAACAACCATAATTTCATGGCATCATAGGTATCATCATATCATATCCGCAAATCTTCATTTTTTAGCATTGGAGCAACCTACCTGTGTCATTTGTTTGATAAATAAAAACATACAGCACGTCAATGATATTAGCCAATCTTCTTTTTTCCTCACCAGGTTGGGAATGTCAATGTACCCTCGGTCAGTAGCCAGGCCCAAGGAGCAAATGTCCGCAATCAGGTGGTAGGTCTTCAGCATGGACAAGGCCAGCGAGCACCCGCCAACCAAGTGTCAAACTCTCGGGGAAATACATCTCAGGTGTTCACCATGTCACAGCAGCGCTTGGCTACGATGCCTCCCCAGCAAATTCCCCAGAAACTTCCTCCAGGGTATACAGTGGCGACTGTTTCCGGTGTCCAGGTGATACCCAACCAACAGGGCCCAGCAAAGCAAGCAACTGTGAGGCTAAGCCTCCAGCAGCAACAACAGCAGCAGCATCAGCAGCAACAACTGATTTCCCTCCAGCACTTGCAGCAACAGCGCCAGGGCATGCATCAGCTTCCAGGCTCTGCCGCATCGGCTGCTGCCCTTGCAACGAGGCCACCTCAGGCTACGTGGATGAACCAAAGTTTGGTGTCTTCTGCATCACAGGTGAGATATGTTACATTTAGTCAAAGGTCACAGGTCTCCCTGCATGTGTGAGTATGACAATATGTCTCGTTATATCTTCAGATCCATTTGATACGTTTGTATGATGCAGAAGGAGATACAATCGATTGTAAGTTACAATTGATTGTAAGTTTCAACCAATCAGATTCGCGCATTTTGAACATATGATCTGACTTACAATTAATTGTAACTCTTTCTGCAACGGGGCCTAGGTCATATGGCTCATTTTATATGTACATGGATATACCTTATTACCCTTGATGGGCACGACCATCCATTCTCTCTAAATGAATGGTACCAGTGCTTCAGATAAAAGTTTTTTTTCTAACCACGCGTGCATAATTTTCAACAGCATATCAGTCAGCAGCAGAAGCTCTGACACCCCACATGCAGCTATAGATGCTCATGCAATAACCATGACAAGCTCTTCTCTCCAGGCTTTACATCTAATCAGGTATGCATCACTTTCATCTGTAAACTATCAGGTTCAAATGGTGCAGCATTTAGGGCAGCAGCAGATGGCTTCAGGAGGGGCCATATCTTCAGTGCCACAGGCTTCGGCCATGACCACCTCTTCTCTCAAAGCCAGACCTCAGCTAGCACACCAACAGATAAAGGCTTTACATCTAATCATGTATGCATCACTTTCATCTGTAAACTATCAGGTTCAAATGGTGCAGCAAATATGGCTTCAGGAGGGGTCATATATTCAGTGCCACAGGCTTAGACATTGACCACCTCTTCTCTCCAAGCCAGACCTCAGCCAACACACCAACATATGCAATCTTTACATCCAATCATGTATGCATCACCTACATCTGTAAACATTCAGGTTCAAATGATATGCAAATGGCTCGGACACCCCAGGTGCAGAACACTTCAGGAGGGGCCATAATCTTCAGTGCCACAGGCTCAGACCGTGACCACCTCTTCTCTCCAACCCAAACCTCGGCCAGCATACCAACAGATAAAAGCTTTATAGACTTATCATGCGTGCATTACTTTTATCTGCAATTTTCTAACTATCAGGTTCAAATGGTGCAGCATGTGGGCCAGCAGCAAATGGCATTGACAACCCAGCAGCTGCAGATGCTCAAATCTTCAGGTGGGACCATATCCTCTGTGCCACAGGCTCAGACAGTGACCACCTCTTCTCTCCAGGCCAGACCTCAGCTAGCACACCAACAGCAGCAGCAGCAGTTGGCAGCGAGAGCCTCTCAGGAGCAGCAGTTGGCAGCGAGAGCCTCTCAGGAGCAGCAGATCCAGGCGCAACAGCGAGCCCACGCCTTCAACCAGGCACATGCCAAGAACATTGACCTAAAGCAGCAGCAGGAGCAGCAGCAGCAGGCTGCAGCGAGGCAGGCTGCTGCTAGGATCCAGTCCAATCAGGTCGGGCAGCAGACGACCCAGCAGACGCAGTGCAGGATTCTGAATGAGGAGAAGCGGAAGATGGAGATTCTGGCGCAGCAGCGTGAACAAAGGGCCAAGATGATGAGGGTAAATGCTTAATGTGATAAGATCTATTAGGACATTCCTTTTGCCCTTCAAAACCCTCTAAATAAATGAAAAGAGCAAATACAAATCTGGTTCCTCAGGAATCCAAACAGAGACGTCCTGTTGCCAGACAACTGGTTTAACCCTATATAGCCCGGGGGGGGGGGGTGCTAAATTGGCCACCCCCTTGACATTTTTCGCGATAATTTTTTAACGCAAAAACATCTTGCGCTGAAATTTCATGACTTTTTTCTTTTGGGTCTTCCCCTCCTTTTAAAACAAAATTTTTGAAAATCGGACCTACCATTACGAAGTCACATGACTTTTTGTCTATGCATGTCGGCCCAAAAATCGCTAAATTTCGTGATTTGTGTACAAAACATATGGAAATATCAGTTTTCATAAAAAGAGATATATCATTGGTTATTTGGTCTTGTTTACATTTTAGGTGTTTGATTTGGGGTTCGAAGTAGTTGATTTATCATTAGAAATAAAATAAACAACAAAAACAATAAAATACATAAGCTAAAAAAACAAAGAAATTATCAAAACAATAGAAAACATAAGGAATAACCAGGCTCTTCCAAATTGTGTTGTATTATTATTCCTAATGGTCTAAAGAACATATGTAGTGAAAACCAATGTTTAATTATGAAGAATATATGATTTATGGGTAAAAATATGAATTTTATGACCTTATTTGCATAAATTACCATAATTATGCAAATTAATGCATTTTTCAAAAAATTAAAATTACCATAGTATTATATACACTTCACTAAACATGCATGCAAATTTTCACAGCGAACGGCCGCTTCGCGGCTGAGATCTGAAGGGGGGGCCAAATTAGCCCCCCCCGGGCTATGCATTTTCAAAATAGCCCGGGCTATATAGGGTTAAGCACCAGTCAAGCAATCAGGAGGTCTCAGGTTCAATTCCTATAGTAAATTTACCGTGACAATATTTACAGACATTTCTGGGCACATGGAAGAGATGCAATCAATTGTAAATTTGCAATTAATCGCAAGTCTGATCATGCGACTAAATGGAAAATCTGATTGGTTCCAAATGCGCATATTATCCGACTTACAATTAAAAATTGCAACTTAACAATCGATTTCAACTCTTTCTGCAACTATGTCCTGGTCAGATTTCTTATGCAGAGATACCAAGTCTCCCTGATTTTGCAGGAGACTCCCTGAAAATAGACCCAAAGATTAACTGCATCGGATGTCATTCCATCAGCTAATATCCTTTATTTTTTAAAGGTTATCGTCATTAGGTTGTATGCATTTGATATATATTTCCCTATCTTTTCTTGTAATCTTCCCGATTGTTCAATTTTTAATGTTGGTAGCTCTGCTTATGTTTGAATTTATTTCGTAACCTCTTATTGGTTTCCACTTCTGCATGGCTGTGTAGGAACAACTGTCCAAATTGAAAGGTGTGAGGAACAAGATGAAGGCCTTAGAACCACCTCCAGCAGGTCTGCAGGAACACCAACGCAAACTTCGAGAAATTCAGGTAAGATTATTTTGCAAATGTTGCTACAATGCAATGCTAGACACTAACTTTTGGGCCTTGTGGCCCCAGTTTGGGCAAGTTTTTTTTCTGATTCTAGTGGCCCCAAACCTGAATCTGGTTGCCCCAAACAAAGAGAATATTCTTTTAAATTGTTTTATATTTGGTTGCCCAATCTGGCCAGTGGAAATTGGCTTCAACAAAATTTGGTGACCCAAAACTTGTATTTAGTGGCCCCGGGTCAGCATGTCTGTGCTAATTTTGAGCATTACAATGTGTTTATGTTCATGGATGTGTCTTGCTCCTTAATATTGCCTCCAAAACTGATCTGATTTTAAGGTCATGGCCAAAGGCTAAATGTTATTGTAAGGATAATTATTAAGTACCAAGTGATGTCACACCTTTTCATTGCTATGGTTAATGGTTCTAAACGATGTCAGGCAGCCATAAATGTGTGATTGAGCTTATTTTAAGCATTGCAATATGTTCATGTTCATGTTCATGAATGTTTTTTGCTCCTTAATATTGCCTCCAAAACTGATCAGATTTTATTGTCCTGACCGAAGGTTCTTGTGATATTGTTCAGAACTATTTGACAGTTGACGATAAGATTGTATTCTTTTTCTATTTCATCTTGCAGGTTCAAGAAAAGAAGTGCTCAAGGGAGTTACAGGAGGAAGAGGAGACACATCGCTCATGCATGCAGACACTTGCTGAAATCGGGCAGCAACTGACACTTCTGGGAGCCTCAGGGTTAAACACCCAGCTCCGGCAGCAGCAGATACATCAGCAGATTCAGCAGCAACAACAGATACCACAGAATCGGTTACAGCAGCAGCAGCTGCAGAGAGTAGACAAGCCCCCGGCGAGGATAAGCCACCCCGCACCCCTCCCAGACCTCTTCCAGCTGCCGGAGGTGAAGGCAACGGTCCGATTCACCCCCCGCGCCCCTCTGCCCCGTCCTGGAGATCCGCCACTCCCCGGAGGGAATCGTCCTCTCGTGGAAGAGCGACCCCAAGGATCCCTCCAAGGTAGGGGTCAAACAGTACTACCTTTACGCCTACCAGGAGTCCGAGTCCTCCCAGCCCAGCACGGACCTCTGGAAGAAGATCGGCGAGGTGGATGCCCTGCCACTCCCCATGGCTTGCACACTCACACACTTCAAGGCGGGCAGCATGTACCACTTTGCCGTGGCTGCGGTCAGTGTGCATGGCAGACCTGGCAAATTTAGCAACACAGGTAGCATCAATCTACCATGATGATCATCATAACATGCATGAACTACTAAACTTAACTATGATAGGTCCCAACAGGCATTGTATGAAATAATAACGAGACCATTGCTGCACATGTCAACTTCATACCTTCTGCCACATTTGCATATAGATCAAATAGGCTATTGAGATTTTATGAAGATTTTATATCAAACATCAAATTAGATTTGCCTTTACATGTGTTTATAAATTTACAATATCTGTACATGTGTTCTAAGTGTGTGAGCTACTTGGTGTACAAATTCTATAATTGGATGTCCAAAGCATTCATGAATAGCGACTACAGGAACCTTGAACGCATAGAATAATTTATATGAGGTTAAAGTGACGGAAGAAAGGTTATACATTTATAACACAATGCTACTTCTCCGCAAAGACCAAAGCAATTATATTGACGTGAAAGTGAGCATTCATCTGTTATCACTATCTCTGGAAGACAAATTTTACAAATGGACTTGATCATTCCATTGTCATCAGCATTATGGTATCTGGATAGAGATCTTCAGTTGAAGTAATATTCAATGCCTTTTTTGTACTTATGGTGCAATCAAGAAAAGATTTACGCTATCATTTGCATATGTAACATAGTTACATAAATGTGTGTTTTGGCATTGCAAATTTTACATCCAATAGCACACATGATTATTTCCCTTTGGATATTAACATTGTTCATATCGGAAATGTATCTTAATAAGTCCAGGAATCAGGAACGGATCACATGCTTATAAATATCAGCTTGTAGTAATGGAGTTCCAAAATGTTACATCAGAGCTAGTTATTGCCAAATATAACGATTTCAAACAATGTCAGGCAAGCCAAAATTTGTTGGATTAGTGGCTGCTAAGAAGGCAGTCATCCCGTTCCAACCTAGTACCAAGAGCCTTTTGAAAGGACAAGTTGTTTAGATTCATTACTTTGCTGTAACAGAAGTATGTTATGCCACTACTTTGGTGCTTTGGTGCTCAATTCCTAGTATAGTTGCATTCCATTGTTGCATTCACCCAAAGTTGAATTTTGTTCATAACTTAACCGATCCAGGACTGGTCCGTAATATGCCCGGGCTTAGGTCAAAGAGGAATGAATGACTAATGTACCAAAATCAATAAGTCGAGAACAAGATAAGAAATGATGTAAAGGAGAGAAACTGCCAATTGGATTGGAAGTATTGTAACATGATTATGTAGTTGTATATAGTCAAGATAGTAATAATTGGTGCTTTCGTTTGTGGTCTGCGATGAGCTAGCAAAGTGTTAAATATAGTAATTTTGTAAACTAGAAACATGCTGTATTCCTTAAAGGGCATTTTCTGTATTGTTGTATAGAAAATAGTGACATGTATTGTATGAGCCGTTCTTTTTAGTTTGTGTGCCATTACTGCCATGGAGTTGTGGCGATTGTAACTGGGGAGTTGGGGTGCTGCATAGATTTGCTCATTTGACCCTGTGATTGCTGCGGTCCACACAAGTCGCAATACTCCTAGAAATAGATCTTTTCATTTGTTCCTAACTGCACACTATAGACAACTGTTGGATGAATGTGTATATGGGCAATTGGCTTCTTACTAAGCTTCTGTGCATTGTAGATGAATGCGGGATTAATCTATTCATGTAAATGGAACAAATTGATACATATGATTATACAAGTATTGTGACTTGAGTCGTCCGTGACACTCGGGGCTAAACTTTATCGCTGTGCACTTAGCGATGGTACTGTTTTCATATGAGACGGTGCAAAAACCTATTTTTGACTATTATATTTGTTGAATTTATCTAATATGATTTATCTAAATTCTTTTTCATAAAAATTCAGATTTCTTGTTCCTCTTTGATTATTTGAAGAATGAAATCATTAAATTTAATGGGAACCTACGGCCCGTAAAAAAAAAAAATGCTAATTGCATACCTGCCAACCGTCCCAAATTTTGCGGGACAGTCTTGATTTCTTAATTTTATAAAGCCCTGAAATTTTAGCTTTCTCTGTGCTCCCAGAGGGACCTGCTTGATATACTTCCACACTTTATTGTGTTAAAGTGTTAGATTCTATGACTCTGGTATATGTTTAGCCTCCAGTGATCCTTGTGTGTTTTTCAGGTGTGTAGATAGTGTAAGATCCTATGATTCTGGTATCATTTTAAGCCTCTAATGGCCCTTCAAAGTGCTTTTTTGTGTCGGCTTCAGGGACGCTGCCCCTAGACCCCCACTGGGGGCCTACGCGACCCCCTGGACCCCCAGCCAAATTTGTCCCTATTTCCAAAATTGAAATGTTGGCAGGTATGTAATTGTTGCGATCTTCACATTGTTCTACTATGGAAACAGCTATTCAGTTCTTAGTTGATTGGCTGTTGCCATGGTGATCACATTGGTTCGAAAGTTACAGATATTGAAATGTTTTGTGAAACAGGGCCCTATTGGACCATTAAGTTTAGTGTAATTACAATTATTTCACAAGAATGGTTATTTGTAACACATAGTTTTGTATGTTATTTTGGGTGTAAAACATTTTAGATTTTTCTTTCCAGAAAAAAAATCATCAGTATTATTGACATTTTTAATTGAAACAAATGTACGATTTCCATATTTTATCAGTTGAGCTATCCCAACATCATAATAACTTTGTTTCAATGTATTCAAAAGATTTATTCATGTCATTGTATTTCCTTTTAATTTTTCTTTCTTTTTTCCAAAGAAATCTGTATCAAACTGTACTCACTTGAAATAATTCAACATTTAAAGGGAATATTAGAAAAAAGAGTGAACAAGAATTATCTCAACAATTTTAGGTCACATAGCATTATATGACAAAAACTAATATTTGTTTGCCGAAATTGACCAGATAGGTGGAATTTAAAACAAAAATATGTATTTTGATGAATACTTAAACATAATTGACATGACAATAGCATTTCATATGCTTTTCTTTCCAATTTTAGCCATTTTAAAGTTGACTTCAATCAATTAAAAATAGGAAATAGATGCTTTTGTATGCGGGATCTCAAGTGATTTTTTCATTAGATTTAGGATGCTTGTTTTTTAATGTAAATATGTATGTTCTCTTTTTAATTTCAACTTGTGTAAAGCAGTACATGTATAAATTGTGTCATTGGTTCCAATTTTGCCATTATTTAGGATCATTTCACACGTTAGCATCTAACCTTAGAAATTATCATTTTTAAGATCAAATGGGATGTAATGCACTAATGTACATATTATGGTGGTATAATGGATGAGGTATAATGGCTCAAAAAACATTTCCACAAACTGACAGATTCATGTGTTTTAACGCTCTAAAACCCTTTTTTGATGACCAACATTTAAAATAAGTCCCTACTGTGGGAGTGGTTGCACCACCACCCCCCCCCCCCCCCCCTTTCATGTCCGTCTCCCCCAGGTCTCCCGTTTTTGTTTTTTTTAATTCCTAAAAAGCATACCCAAGCTTTTGCTCATTATGCCACAGACTGATATAATAATCGATAATGTTGTGATCACCGTTTTATTGTTAGTGTGTGTGTGTGCATGTGTATGTTTGTAAGTGCGTGTGTGTGTGTGTGCATGTCATGTATGAAGAAATAAGCCAATGCTTTTTTTACTGTAAATAATTGTATTATATTGTTGCTCTGAAGAACAAGCAAAAAAAAAAAATATGAGACCCTGTGAAACTTGTGTTGGATATTGTATTTATAGCTTTTGTAGTTTGTCATGTTTCCTTCAGAGATCTCTTATTACCTTGTAAAATAAATTTTGTACTTATTAATGAACTGAATTCTTGGTCTCGTCTATTTGTCATGTTGCCACCATTTTGTCTTCTCTTTATAAAGGGATTTACTTGGACTAAGACCTTATTTCTCACTTTTAGTCTCATCTACAAACGTATTTTGTAAACTGAAAACAACAAAATTGTGTATTAGCAATACAATGATGTACTGACACCTCGCGCACAAGATTAAAGAAACATGAAATTCAACATAATCGTGGCTGAATCACAATTTTACAACTATGTCCGATTTCCAGAAAGCAATTAACAATAATCGTTAAATCGTTAAATCGTTAAATCGTTAAATGCAAAAATATCAGTTAAAACGTTTATGAAAGCAGCTGACCTTGGGCCGTCTACGCTGGCCACATATACCCTCGTTCGTGCGATACGCTCGTGCGAAACCATGTGCCACATTTGCCATAGGATTAGCACGCAGCGCACAAGGGTGCATAATATGAACATACAACCGTCGGCGATATCAATTTACAGTAAATGAGTTTTATAATTGACCAAATATATCAATTAGTAGGCGATCATCCCGTATTAGTAAAAACATATTCTTTCACATGATTGGTAATAAGAGCGTACATTTATTTTGTGTGTGTGGGGCGTTTCCCACTACTGGCATTTGCCTTTAATACATTTTTACCACAATGAAAGAACTGGTTGTTAATGTGACTTTATTACAAAATGGTAAATCCGTATCGTGCAAAGCATATTTCCACAGAAGGGACGTAATACATTTACAGGGATTTACCCGAATTCAGACCAAATTTACATAATTTGTATTATCTGGGAATCGCTTATCCAAGGCCATAAAAGGGATAGTTGAGTATTGGTCAAACTTAACTTAAGTAACCAAAACCTGCACCATTACGGTACAAAATAATAGTTATAACTTCACCATGCTCGAAAAGTATACATAATTACAAACGACTAAGTAAAACCCCTGTTATCATTTTTAAAAAGCCGTTACAACTCAAGAGCTCTTTAAGCGCTCTTTAAAAAACTAATTGGTTTTAGCCATTTTTCATACAAAATTGTGCATTTAATGTTTTGTTAAAATAATGATTCAATAGAGATATCAACAACTTTTTAAAAACCTATTCAGATTTGTTTCAAAGTAGTCTAAGCATTTTTTAAAATTTTTCTATAAAGTCAAAATATCCCCTGGTGAAGAATTTTTGAATAAAAATATGTTTATGGATATATCGGCCGTTTCTGAACCGATTTTGTTCAAATAAAATTTATTCTGTCATTAAAATTGTATGTTCTTTCAAATTTGACAGTCAGTTTTTCATTATCTCACCCAAAGATATTTTGTGGGCACTTAAAAAAAAAAAAAAATTATGAGATAATGAAAACAAATTTGAAAAAAACATACAATTTTAATGACAGAATAAACTTTATTTGATCAAAATCGGTTCAGAAACGGCTGAAATATCCATAAACATATTTTTATTCAAAAGTTTCTCCGCCAGGGAACATTTTGACTTTTTAGAATTTTTTTTTGAAATGCTTAGGCTATAGACTACTTTGAAAAAAATCGAAATAGGTTTTAAAAAGTTGTTGATGATATCTCTATTGAATCATTATTTTAACAAAACATCAAATGCACAATTTTGTATTAAAAATGGCTGAAACCAATGAGCTTGTTAGAGAGCGCCCTCTTGAGTTGTAACGGCTCTTTTGGAATGATAACATGGGTTTTACTTAGTCGTTTGTAATTGTGTATACTTTTCGAGCATGGTGGAATTATAAATATTAGTTTGTACCGTAATGGTGCAGGTTTTGGTTACTAAAGTTAAGTTTGACCATTACTCAACTATATTTTCCGTATGCCTCATGGTGAAAACATTTACGAGCAGTATATATTTTGCGCAGTTATGGTCAATTTTTGGAAAAAATTACTCATTTGCATAATTATGGTAATTTAAGCAAATTACGTCATAAAATTCAAATTTTTGCCCATAAATCATATATTATTGATAATCAAACAATGTTTTTTCACTACATATAATTCTTTAGATCATTTGGAATAATGATACAACAAACAAAAATTAGAAGAGCCAAGTTATTGATTATGTTTTCTATTGTTTTGATAATGTATTTTTTATTTTTTTTTAATTATCAAATTTGTTGTTTGTTGTTTTATTTTATTGCTTACTGTAATTCAACTATTTTGACCCCCAAAACAAACACCTGAAATGAAAACAAGACCAAATAACCAATGTTTTATCTCTTCTTAGGAAAAATTATATTTTCATATGTATACAGAAATCAAAGTTAGCAATTTTCGGGCTGACATGCAAAGACAAAAGGTCATGTGACTTCGTAACTGTAGGTCCGATTTTCAAATATTTTGTTTTAAAGATGCGCAAGACTCGAAAGAAAAAGTAATAGAGCGGTGGGGCATCATCTTCTTACGTTCTTGAGCAATCGGGAAAATCGCAGGGGGCATAATGCCCCCCTGCCCCCACCCCCCCCCCCCGGCAATGCCCCCCCCCCCCCTCCCCACGGCTTATAAACCGTTTCCCACCTGTGGGATGTGACTACCCGCCTAGCTACTGATGGTTGCAGTCACCACCACTGATTGCTTCTCTTCATTGGGCATCCAGACCCCGATCCAGACAAAGCAAATGCGTGATTGAAATTCCAATGAAACCTCCTCGGACCAAAAGGACACGTATCATGTTAAACTGGGCTCCAAAAGAAACTTATCACTTCTTCAGAGCGACACAGATTAAAATCCAAATCATAAAAAGTAATCATAATTGGGCATAGAATAGATATAATACTCCTTAGCAAGCCCATCTAAAAAAAATTTCTTTGCTTTAGTCAACAAAGAATACAATAAGGTGAAATCGCAAGAGGTCATTTTTCAAAAATCACAGAAACTGCTCGCTTTCCGGGCACAGAGCTCGGTACGGACAATAGCCAGTCTAGTGGTTACATAACTCGCCTGAAGTAAGAATGAATAGCTATTGAAAGTTCTGAATAGACCGCCTTTCGTGGAGGTTCGCAGCGAGCAGTTTCTGTGATTTTTGAAAAGTGACCTGTAGTGATTCCATGACATTTTTCTCTTTTTTGGCAAAAGCAAACTTGTAATTTTTGAGATATGCTTCTTAAGGAGAATAATAGCTTATCTGTGTCTAAATATGAATCAATTTGGTGCTATGGATTTTAGTGAGCGTCGCTCTGAAAAAGTGATAAGTTTCTTTTGGAGCCCAGTTTATATAACCATTTCACTGGAATGTCAATCTGGGTAGAATAACTAAAAATTGGTATTATCCCGACAAAACGTTGTTCGGGGGGGGGGGGGGGGGGGGGGGGGGGGGGTGGCATATTTCAAGGTTACGGTAACCTTTCAAACTATGTGGTAGCTACTAGCTAGGCCTATAAACAAAAAATAATAATTATAATAATTCCGTACAAAATAATGCATGGCACCTTTGAAAATGTATGGGTTATGCCTTGAATTTAGTTTATAGATCTACACTGAAAAGGCAAAAACTTTATAAACCATCATCATCATCCTTTACTAGTAACATTGAATCGTGCATCCCGGGCCCCTAAATGTGTACGCCACGGGCGTCGATATGTCATTGATACCCATTGATCAGGGGGGGATGATCCATTCATCCACCCCCCCCCCCCCCCCTGATGAATGGGTATTACGTAAGTATCGACGCCCATGGTGTACGCCGACGGTCAATGGCGCAGACGATGGTGGTTTTTTTTCGAGGGGGGGGGGGGGGGGGGGGGGTGGGCGAACGGTGGCCTTGGATTATCGGGCATAGGTTTTTCACCTGACAAGCAAACAAAAGCAAACAAAGATCCACACCCGTTTAGCAGATGGAAATACCTCACAAATCCAAGTTAAAGTACCTAATTTGCCCCGAAAAAAACCCCAGTTTGATCATGATTGTTTATTACAAAATAGATATACAAATTTGATATGTCTACCCAGGGTGAAATTCCCATTGACTATTACCAATTGAAATTAATTGATAATCAAAGAATTACCAATGTATAATTACCAATTGAAATCAATTGGTAATCGAAGAACATGCATATATACTTGGTACTTGGTAGTTTATTCCTCCAAAACACTCCATAGGAGTTTTAACTGGAGGTGGGTCCGAGAGAGTGGTTAGCCCCTAAGGACAGAAGGGTCCTTAGCAAGCGCATTCTGGAATGTATGAAGTGAGGGCTGGTTTACTGTAGATTGAAGTAGCTTATTCCATTCAGTGGTTGTACGGACGAAAAATGAATTTGCGAACGCCTCAGAGTTTGTGTGTTGCTGTTGATACTGTAGAAAAAAATGAAAACAATATATATATGGAAAAAATGAAACAATTTGGACAAATTGAAACCAATGGGCCCCATTGAATTCAAAGGATATTATACTCTCATCTTTAGGGACTTATTATAGACGTGTGTGTAAACATACAATTTATACATCCGATACAAAAGTAGGCCCAAAACAATATTGTGGTAATAGGTAATTAATCTTAAGTATGTAAAAATGTTGTATATAATAATTGATATCAATATTTCAAAATTAATACATTATGGCCAGTATCTGGTAGAGTCGTTAAAGGGGCCGGGGCCCCTCTGGTTTAGATGGCCGCGAGATAGAAATGATCTTTTCTGAATTTGGGGGAGGGGTGTGACCGCACCAAACTTACACCCCCCCCCCCCCCCCCCCCCCCCCACCCCGACGCCGGCTGGGTGTAAAGAAAAGTGTATGACGCGACCACTGACGGACTCATTTTGATGGAGCGCGCCTGCTACGGTCGATTCAATACAACGATATTATCGCGATGCGGATGATCGATGTTCGATAATTCCATAGCAACGCGCCGCACACATACGCCATATTTGGATTCGTGCAATGGTGTCCGCTCCGTAGTCGACGATCTGACTGCGTAAAATTTTGAATTTTAGAGAAGGATTGCGTATTAGAAAAACATTGTCAGATGATGCCAGGTTTGGTTTCGGTATTCTAACACATCAAATATCCTGCACGTATAATAATTTAGGCTGGAAACCGTTCATCTGTGCCAGTTGAACGCTACCAAATTGCCATTTGATCGCAGTCTGTTGAACCTCAAAATGGTACTAGCGTAACACGATTCTCGTAGCGATCATTCTCAGGACCACCGTTCATCATGGCGGAAGTTCAAGACTCTAGACTCGAATTCATTTCGGAATACATTTTGAAAAGCTACAAACAGAAACCAGACAAGTGGCAAAAATGTATAAACCAGGAGGAAAACAAGATGCTGATCCTGGAATTTCTGGAGAAAGCAGACAATCCCCAGCTCGTTTTCACAACAAACCCGGCGGGTGTCATCACTCCGTCATACGAATTCCCGTCCGCGCTCAAGAACACGAAGGCGATTTATTTCATCAAGAAAGGCAAGGAAGCAGTCGGCAAGGACAACTTCAAGAAAAATCTTGTCTATGGAGATCTTTCGTATTCCCCTCTTGACCAGTTGTCAGGTTTAGTTGATGAGGTGAGTTTCTAAAACTTTAAAAGTAAAGTCTAATAATTATGCAGGCACAGCACCCAACCAAAGACAAATTCAAAGAATTGCAGTTTGTAAAATTGAAAGGACTTTTTAAAAACAATAAGTCAAAGTGATTTCAATAACATGTTTAATCTTAAGTGTGTCACTGTGTCTGTGAAGATATTGATGATATCATGATGTAAGAGCCGGGCCAGGTCCAGGAATAACAACTTTCTCTTTCAGTTTCAATCCAAATCATGGCATGACATTTGTGTGCTGTTTTAAAAAAAATATTT
This sequence comes from Echinarachnius parma, assembly GCA_037951105.1. NCBI lineage: Eukaryota > Metazoa > Echinodermata > Echinoidea > Clypeasteroida > Echinarachniidae > Echinarachnius > Echinarachnius parma. The sequence continues at coordinate 16,200 of JBAMJV010003882.1, read as the reverse complement.
GGAGATGAATATAATTGACATATGGCCCCAGAATCTGAACTTAATTTGGAAATGTTTCTCTTTTCAGTTGTGGTTTTTGCAAGTCTCTACAAGTTACGTACCGTATACGTAGTTGAATATTAATAATAATATCAAAATCAGTTCAAATAATTAGTTAAAGATTTTGGGCATTTGGCCACTTAATTATTTCCTCCTGTTTCCTTTCTGACTCTGCCTGGTCCCCCTGCTCGCTAATCCCAGAAACCATGAACAGTGGCCCGTTGACGTTGTGTCACAAGTCAAGATGTCAAACTCAACTCAAGAACAGCATCTTTGTCATGGCCATGCATGTCAAATAATGAATCAATAATTATAATGTTGCAACATATTTCCACCTCTTTCCTTTCAGATTCTGGTCCCCCTGCTCGCCAACCCCAGGAACCATGAACAGTGGCCCGTTGTAGTGTCACAAGATGTCCTCCGCCACGTCCACAACCTCAAGAGCAGTGTCTTTGTCGTGGCCGGGCAGGTCAAGGGCAAGACTCTTCTCCCTCTTCCAGTCGGCTCGGAAAAAGTAGAAACGGCTGCGGGTTGTGAGGAGAAGTGAGTTTCACTTTGCTTTAATTCAGTCCAGTTTCAGTGTGAGATAAAATTTCTATAAATGAGTGAAAGTTTAAAGAACGTTGCCCCCCCAAAATGTTAACCAAACTACAGCATTTGTATCGAAGGATTACAAAACAAAAATAACAGATTTTCAAGCAATGTGTTTAAAATTCTTCAGGTGAATCTTTATTTGAAAAGTTTTCAGAATCTCTGTTCTGCAGGAAAAAATGGAATACAAATAAAATTCATTGATCAATGTTTTGTAAGAAGTTGAATTCACTTTTAAATGGAAGAAGCAGATCAATTGAAATTGATTTTTGTTGATGACTATATAACCCTTTTTGCTTTTCTTGGTTTCATCCTCTTCTCTCCAATCCAAAAAAGGGATGATGCGTATGATCGCAGTCTGGTGCACGCCATTGAGTCTGTGATCATCGACTGGACACATCAGATCCGAGATGTGCTCAAGCGCGACTCCGCCCAGCCACTCCTCGAGGGCCTCAACCCGGGACCCATGGTGGAGATCCAGTTCTGGAGGGCCAAGTGTGAGAACTTGGACTGTATCTTCCAGCAGGTAAATTCTAAATACAATCTGACACCTGGGGGTGCTGCACAAAGAGTTACGATCAAATGCAAGCAATGTTGCAATTAAGTCAGAAAATGCGGCTAAATGCGCAAATCCAATATTTGTATGACTTGCGTGAAAATCAAAACTTTGCAAACCCAGAAATTCACAATGGTCTGTCTTTGGGGTTATGAAAATTGAGCTTTGGGCCACAACCATTTTTGGACAGAATTTTGTTTACTTTAGACTTGTTAAATGTTTCTTTGCTTGGGGCCACTCCAGGTCTGGTTTTGGGCCACCAGATTTGGAAAACTTCTACACTTTTGTGCCTAAATTTGACCTCGAAGTCTTAGTTGTGATTTGAGAATATGAATATTGGAAGCTGCAGTGTTACAAATTAAAGCACCCAATCCCAATCTATGTAGGTTATGCAATAAGATATTTTCTAATCTTCAACTTTTAATTTTGTACTTATATCTCAAATGATAAAATAGAATTGGTAACTGAAATATTGAATTATATATTTTAAGGTCATGCATGGATTTATTCAGTTTTAATTGAATAACTAATTGCTTCTTTCTGCAGCTGAGGAACCCCAAGGTGCGCAAGATGAAGGAGCTGTTGGAGAGGACACAGAGCAGCTACCTGCCTTCCTTCAACAACATTGAGAGGGATGTGGAAGCAGGTAAATCATTTGTACAATTCTCATCAAATCTGTATGGGGCTGTATTTTGACAATCTAGCTGAGATATAATGTTTATCTCCTTAAATTAAAATCATGCAATAAAAAAAAATAATTGGTATTCTGAAAATGAATTTAGGGAAATGTTAATGCTCACTCTATTGTGCGTTGTCAATCCCCTCAATTTGGTAATTGGAGGGTTTATCACTCTCATTTTGATGTGTTTTATTTGTTTATTTTTCTGTAGCAGTGAATGAACAAAATATGTAGAGACTCATGATCGAGCCCCTATTGATTTGCATCAAGTTCAATGCAAACAAATTTAGATATGGAAAGATTGGCTTGTTTTAAACCATTTCTTCCTTTACTGTGATTCTTCCTCTACTGTCAATACAAAGCAAATGTTTATTATTTCTTGTCAGTCTTATGTCAAGAAGGGTTCAGCATTTTAAAATCCCAAGTACAAACAGATTAAACGCATGAATGTATGCACCTACCATAATGTTCTTTCCAGCTCTGACCGAGGCCCAGGACATTAACACCTACCTAAAGCCACTGGTGTACCAGTTTGAAAGTCTGGACGAGGTCGAGTTCCCCGACATGAATCCCCGACTGGGGCCCATACTCCACACAGTCTGCCTCGTCTGGAGCAACTCAGATTACTACAACACAGCCCCGAGGATCATCGTTCTGTTCCAAGAAGTCTGCAATCTCCTCATTGAACAGGTACACAACACGTTACTCAGGGCCCTCCCTTTAAGCTCATCAAGTGTGGGGATGCGCGTGCCCTACACCATTTTGAACTAGGCTAGTTTGCACAACACAGAGATGATGTGTATTACGCACCGTGTGCAATGTGATCTCATGATGTGCACCGAGCATCTGATCTACAAATATCTGCGAACTACCTTTAAGCTTTTCTTTCAGGCCAAAATGACACACCAGAATTCCAGATTGACTTCCACCCTATATTTATGTGTTTAAGATCCTTATTTTGTTGGTGGCCAATACAAGAATTTCTAGTGGACAAATTACTGGTGGCCATTGGCACCCAAGCTTACTGCTAAGGGCAAGCCCTGAAAACTTTTGAAACCAACACAGAAACAAATCTGTCTTTCCTCTAGTACTGCAACTGGACCTCAACGAGATCTTCAAGCTGGAGCCTGAGGAGTCGCTGGAGAAAGTGCCCAGCACCCTCTCAGTCCTGATGGCTCTGGATGTAATGGCCCCAAGAGATTCGTCTTGAGGAAATAAAAACTTCCCCCTATTTTTCTAGATCTTTCCCAGATGTCTTATGTAATAAAATTGTCAACATTTATTCTCCTGTAGTGCCGCAACTTCCTGGACCCCAACGAGATCTTCAAGCTGGAGCCCGAGGAGTCCCTGGAGAAGGTGCGCAGCGCCCTCGGGGTCCTGAAGTCATGGCGTGTTCTGTACGACGAGTACCGCAGCAAGCTTAAGGACTACTTCAAGGACGGCAAGGAGGTGCGCGAGTGGGAGTTCGCCTCCCCGCTCGTTTTCGCCCGCATGGACAAGTTCACCGAGCGCATCGAGACCCTCCTGGTAAGCTCAACCATTTCTTCACATCTGGCACCTATATTTGTTGAATTTCCATAGCAGTTATACAGGATAATACGTTACAGATTTCCAATAGGCTGTGTTTTGTTTATCCCTTGAATTTCATATTTCCTTGTTCACGTCATGCTTGAGATAATGCAAATGTTCATACGGATTATTGTGTAATACAAAGAGGGACAACCATCTAGGTGAAGAGAGATTCCCAATCTCTTTCTCATGGCTTTTTACTGAGAGGTATGATTGATTAATTTGTGTACCCCTGCCATACAAAGTTTGAATGGGGTATATGAGAGGTGGCACGAAAAGATGCACAAAAAAAAAAGTGGGATGCAATGCCAGTTGGTTGAAAACTTCTGAGAAGATTACAAGGGCTTAGATTGATGTTCCTCCCCCCCCCCCCCCCAACACTTTAACTGATACATTTTCATTAAAAAAATGTATGTTCTCATTACTTTGTTAACAGAGTTTCTTTGAGACCACAGTTGAGATTAGCAAGCTGGAGAAGAAGGAAATGGGACGCATGAAGGGCAGGATGGTGACCCACCTGGTTGACAACAGCCAAGAGGTTTTCTAGGGGTTAGATTGACTCATATGTTTACATACAATCAGCATTTACGTTCACATTTCTTTGTTGACAGTGTTTCTTTGAGACCACGGTTGAGTTCACCAAGTTGGAGAAGACAGAGATGGGAAGCAGTAAGGGTAGAATGCTGAGCCACCTGGTTGTCACCATCCAAGATGATTTCAAGGGATTAGATTGACATAACAGTAGCAGTAACATTTACGTTCACATTTCTTTGTTGACAGTGTTTCTTTGAGACCACGGTTGAGTTCACCAAGTTGGAGAAGACAGAGATGGGAAGCAGTAAGGGTAGGATGCTGAGCCAGCAGGTGGAGAAGATCCACGAGGAATTCCAGGAGTGTGTCAAGGTCTTCAGTGAGAGGCCGTACGACGCCTTGGATCCTCAATGCCAGGTACAGTAGAGACACAATCACTACCGTATTTGTCGGTGTATTAACCGCTCCGGTGTATAAACGCACCCCTAAAAAAAAAAAAGAAAAAAAAAAAGGTGTGGTTAATACGGTCGTGTATTAACCGCACCCCCTTTTTTGTTGTTGTTGTTGTTGAAAAAAGGTGCGGTTAATACACCAGCAAATACGGTATTCAAACTGACAGTCAAATCTGTCTTAGCAACCAGCTCTCTTTAGCAGCCAACTTAAAAACTTTTAAGTGGCCACCAAAAGTGATCACTTGCAGAGAAAAACAATGTTAGGGGACCTGTCAATAGAGGTTGCCTGTCTACAGTAGTTTACTTTCTTGTTTCCCTTTATATGTGGTCAATATATACACAAGTTTGAGTGTATTTTAATCAAAGGGGCTACTTTAATTGCAATACCACACTGAATTATAACAATAACGGTAGCAATAATGATAGCATACATTCTGTCTTTCAATGCCCACAGGGCATCATTATTTACTACCTTAGTCATTGGCGACACACTGCAAAATTAAATTAAATTTTGTATACACTATAAAACTCTTTGAAGAAAAAAAGAAAGAATAATTTTATAAAGAATAGAATAAGCGTGTTAACTACATGGGTTTAAACACTGAGTAAAAGAACAGGAAGGAGAGATCTAGATTACTAAATGTATAAATTATCTTCAATCAAATTTGTTAGTTTTCACTGTCTATTCTCCTTCAATGACAGGAATTCTTGGACGACTATGAAGAGTTTGAGAAGCGTGTGTTGACCTGGACAGGAGACTGGGAGCCATCCTGTGTCAAGGCCTTTGACGATTGCAGTGGACTGGAAGCTGTCTTCAAGGTACAATTCAATTATTTATTTTAAATGTCCCACATTTTTACACAAAATTTTCAAAACAACAAACAATTCTATATATAGTACAACGTGATCAAAATTTCTTACAATCAATGCACCAAAATAATGGTTCTTTAACATATAGGAGACATAAACTGTTGAAATACATTGTAATACATGTATATATGATGATTTAAGTAACAATTAAGAACATAAATACACAGAAATTTGTATGAAGTAATTTCTGTGAAAATGTGCAGAGTATAGAGCCAATCTTGGAAGCAACTGATGATTCTCGTAGGAACCCGAGCTTAGGTATGCTCTCTTATTTGTTATTAATATCGATTTCGAACCCTGTGGAAATTAGCACTGGCTACCCTAAATTAAGGTTCAGGCCACTAAACTGTTCTTAATATCAAATTTGGTTACCCAAAATAAAAAGGATTTTTTATCTATTCTACTTTTAACCAGAAAAAAAAGGTTAATTTCTAGTATTGACTTAACTTTACTTTCAATTTAGATGTTGGATTGCTACGGCCCCCTGCTGGACCGACCGGTCATCCGCAACGACTTTGAGTGCAAGTACCCCATCGTGCTGCAGATGTACGACGAGGATCTCGACAGCGCCAAGGACGTCTACGATGATCACATGGGCAACATCGCCAACACAGAGGGCGATGCCGCTCTCAACAAGAACATGCCCAACATTGCCGGCCAGCTCAAGTGGTCCAACCAGCTCCGGGAACGCATCAACAAGCCTATGGGCAGCTTCAAGCACATGGAACATCCGTAAGTAATTGATTAGAAATATTTAATCGACCTTAGGAGTCGTTTTCTTTATAATGTGATTATATATTAAAGCAAACTGAATGTTTTTTAAATGCTATAAAGCTAGCTTTGAATTGAGAAACTGCAAGTTCATTAAGAGATGATTTTATTTGATAATTAATAAAGCATATATAAGGAACTATCGCATACAAAATTATAAAACACAATTGAACAAAATGACTGCTCATTGCATTTGATTATAAATTAATCTGCATAAAGATGCATTTGAAATCAAACATGACTTTGCAGTTTTAAATCTTACAAAGTGGTAGGTGATCGCTTACAACTCTCTTATGCAATAATTAACAGTTTTGTTAAATCTGAAAATCAACCCCATAGTCTGATGAGGTAGTCCCATTTTAGCACCACTCTTTGTAATTGTTTTGCATTCTTCAGCAATAGGGAAATTCAGTTTAATATGTTGTACTTAACCAAATATGATTTTAAGTTATTGCCAAATCATTATTAAATGCCATCATGTTTCCATTCTAACTGGAATGAATTCATAACTCAATATGCATTCATCTCATTCAGTTCATACGCTTAGGCTGTATCCAATACTCCCTTTGCTAATTTGCTGGGCCTTTAATTTTCCATTAAAGCCAAAAGAGAGCAAACGATACAACAACAAATATCTGCTCGTAGTTGATCGAAAATCATCAATGTGTAATGTGGAAATTTGGCACACGTAATTCATTTTCTTGCAAATGCTGTAATTGTATACCGCAGTAAGCGTCACACAATTACCCAAATAATCACTATATGATTCATTATTTTAGACTGTTAGACATAGTCCATTCAATTATTAATAAATGAATGCATTAACATAATTACTATTTAAAATGTCATATACTTGATGCCGTAAATGTTTCTGCTCTATCTTCTAGTGTCAAGTTATATTACACCTTCTTTGCAAATATATTTAATCTTATGTTTACTTTGCATTTATTTATATAATTTAGCCAAATCTTTCCTATATGCCGCTTGATTTAAACAAAAGAATTTTCATTTCCATCTGTGTCATATCTCATTGTGTGGTCAAATATACAGGACTGGCGTAAAGAGGTAAATATGGAGGGAAAAGGAGCAATAAAGAGTTGTGGTTGTGTTGGCGAAAGCTGCTCTAATGATTCTCATTTTGAGATAAAACAATTTCCTTCTAACAACTTTTCAATTTGATTCTGCTTGAAATTCCTTAAAAAAAAAATTTGAATTCATACTGTATTGTTTTAAAGAAGTAGACACCGTTTTACATTGTCACTCAGTAATGCATTCATGTTTTATTGTATTCCTTAATGTTCCACATTGTGGGATGGTGTATATTTCTTTCAAGCAAAACTGTATTTTGTGATGTGTAGTTCTGGGCATGTTTTTGAGACAAAAGATGGTGTATTATATTTACCTATTCCAATATAGTTGAAAGTGAATTCTATTAAATATGAATTAATGTAGCAATATGGAATAAACAATATTAATGGGGTAATTAGTCATTTTCATTTATCAACAACTGAAAATGTGCATTTCAACACTGTATTGAGAATTCGTATTTCGCTGTGTTGCTACATTTATAATTAAATAAGGTGATTTGGTCTTCTTCCATTGTTTGTTTTCAGTAACACAGAAGATAATTCAATACAATTAATACATCATGCCCAAGACTATATTTCATACAAGAAATATGTATTAAAATGGTTGAGGTAAATTATTCCACATTGGTGTATTTACACACGCACTCACTGCTCTTAGAACTAATTGCAAAGCACATTCACAGCAAAACTTAAATCGCAATCACACAATAATTGCATTACTGCGATCACAAGGTTGAACTTCATACAAATGTTAATAGCAAGACAAGATAGTATAATAAATAAAATCACAAATGTGTGTTAAACATTTAAAACATTAATTAGTTGAATATATTGATTTTAAATATTGGCGGCTTACTTTTAATTCAGCATTTATGACAAGTACATCTGGTGAATTGAAATTATATTGGGGACAAATTTGTGTGCAGTGATACCCCCTACCATTTATACATGTATGTTTAAATATATTAGGGAAACTAACACAGGTGTTTATTGGAGAGAGTCTTAAACAATGTACACTATTTTGGAACAGTTTATTTTTTGTGATAAAACCCTCAACGTTATTAAGGTGCCTATACATGCCCTCAAGTGCAAACTCGCATATATCACCTCTGAAACCGAGTTAATTGATTCTTGTTTCATAAAATGCTACTTTTTGGGCATGAAGTTTCTGAAGTACTGTTATATAATATAATAATATTGAATTTTTTTTAAAATGCTACAATTTACATTAAGTTCTGTAAATTCCACACCCCGATTGTTTAACGCCTAAAGTATGTACCGTATTTGCTGGTGTATTAACCGCACCTTTTTCAAAAAAAAAAGAAAAAAAAAAGGGGGTGCGGTTAATACACGACCGTATTAACCGCATTTTTTTTTTTTTTTTTTTTTTAGGGGTGCGGTTAATACACCGGAGCGGTTAATACACTGACAATACGGTACCCTCTCTGAAACAATATTTCCCTTTGTTTTATATGTGGGCCCTTTTGCATGAAATGTGTACGATGGCCCTACCTTTTGCATGAAATTTCATGACCATTTCAGAACATAGGCCCATGCATCCAAGCATGTTTGATTCCCACACTCATGCACGATTTCATTCCATTTTCAGTTTGTTCATCCACCATCTCCTACCCCCATTAAATGGTTGATACGACCCCTATCTCCAATGCCCCCGCCCCCCATCCACTATCTCCTACCCCCATTAAATGGTTGATATGACCCCTGTCTCCAATGCCCCCCCCCCCCCCCATCCACCATCTCCAACCCCCCATTAAATGGTTGATATGACCCCATCTCCAATCCCCCCATCCACCATCTCCTTACCTCATTAAATGTTAATATGACCCCTATCTCACTGCCCCCCACCCCATCTCCAATACCCCCCCCCCCCCAATCCACCATCTCCTACCCCATTAAATCGTTGATACGACCATCCATCTCCACCCCCCCCCCCCCCCCCCCCCGTCCACCATCTCCTTACCCATTAAATTGTTGATATGACCCTACCTCAATGCCCCCCATCCACCATCTCTAATGGTTGATATTACACCTATATCTCCAATACCTCCCCCCCCCCCCCCATCCACCATCTCCTACCCCCATTAAATTACTTGATATGACCCCATCTCCAATACACTCTTCCCATCCACCATCTCCTACCCCCCTTAAATTGTTATATGATCCCTATCTCCAATGCCCCCCCCCCCCATCCAACATCTCCTACCACCATTAAATTGATAATTTGACCCCTATCTCCAACACCCCTCCCCCCCCCCCCCCAAATACAATAAATTTATTGAATAATTTGTGAAAAATAAAGCGCAATACACATTTGTAAGAACAGTTTCATCTAGATAATAATGTAAATGATGTTGAAAGCGAAGGTGGTGGTGGGTGGTGTGTGTTTGGGGGGGGGGGTGGGGGGGGTGATAGCTAGGTTAAATATGCAGTAATTCAGACTTCATGCTATCTGTCTTGTATATTTACAATTTAAAAATGGGAGTTATATCTTAAAAATGTCAAGTTACCTAACCCACTGTGTACGGGAACTGGTGCACCATGTATAATTAAATTCAATCTTTATTATCAAATCCTGGAGAAAATCGGTAAATTGGATATTATAGTCTTTTTTCTTTCTTTTTTTTGTACAGTTGAGTGGTTGTGTAGGGAAATAGTTGCACTTGCAAGGATTTGCCCACATAGAAGGGATGACAATGGCATGATGCACACACAAATAATCATCACTTAATACAGCTACTACAGTATCATACACTTTATTGTCAAAGTGATCAAAATGTTTTTATTTTGTTCTACCCAGGATCATCCAGTCAGAAGATGCCAAGAACGTTTTCAATAAATATGAGGAAATGATCAGCTCCTTTCCAAGTAAGTATAATTAATATAGTAATTAAAGAGAAAGACAACAAGACAATGCTTCAAACTTGCAGTGGATGGAATGCTCACCAAGGAGTGGAGAGAGTGTCTGTTGAGATGATTATGGTGCACTGTGTATCAAATGACCACCCAGGTAAAACAAAAACCTCGTAAACAAAATAGACAAATAGTGTAAAATTAAAATGAATGTCATAATTAGAGGGGACAACAATTTATTTATTGAATTATATATCTAATAGGGAATTTTCATGAGCATATATGATACAAATAATATTTTGTTTTAGTGATATTCTTTACCATAATTTATGTATTGTCCCATATCTGGACACATTTTCAGCCATTGATATAATTTCTGTCCTTTTCTGATTCCTATTTTGCATTCAAAATTTCCACCAAATGCTATGTGGTAAAATAATAAGTTTTCCCAATCAATTTGGAATTGTGTATAGAAAAAGAAAAGAAAAAAAAAGATGGCTCAAAATGTTCATTCATATAATATTACCTCTTCTGCTGATGTTTTACAGATACGAGAAGCTAAATATTCGAGGACTGGACGAAGGGTGTCGATGAGGTTTGCAAGGTCAACCTTGACCAACCGCTCATCACTAGGAATGAAGCCACAAACTGATATCTGTCAACTTTGATCCGAAGGTATGTTTTTCAAACTTGTCCAACAAAAATATTCTTCAAAAATGTAATAGTTGATCATGTTATATATGGAAATATTTATCCAATGTAATTGGATGTTTCTCTCACTCATGTGTATGCATTTAACCCAAAGAAGTGATTTTTCATGATTTCTTCTCATTTGTAGTAGCTAGTGTATGTTCATGACTGTCTTTCCTCATGATATGATCAAAAGCTAATTCCAAGTTTTTATTGTATGAAAAAAAAATGTTCAGTTGGTAGCTAGTCCCTGCATTAGGTACCTGCTGATCCGCTGGAAGGAGACCATCCCCGAGAGTTTCATGATTATCATATCTTTGATTAGGGTGTCGGCTATATGCAGGAAATCCAATAATTTATATATTCTTAGGAGTACCCTAACTATATGAATTGTTATTTTAAAAAAAACTTTTTAGTAGGTGGCAGTCCTTCGTGAGGTCAAGTACCTGCTGATCCGGACAAGAGGGAGACCATCCCCGAGCAGCGTCAACGATCTACGAGAAGCATGAGACGCATCGCAAGTACGTCGCCAACCTGGATCTTAGGTGCTTGTACTACAAGGTGCGCACACCGTGCTAGAGGCTTGAGTTCCCCGCTCATCGAGGCCAAGCTGGAGAGCCTGGATGAGAAACTACGGCAGGCTGAGCAGGCCTGAACCTGGACGGGGATACCGTGTGGGAGTATATCGAGAACACACGAGACCAGGTATGAAGATGATGATGATGGGTGATGATGATGATGATTGATGATGATTGTGGTGAAAGCAGATTCATGATGATCGTGAGGATGATGATGATCTTGATGATGATGAGATGGTGCAAATCCTATGATGATAAAGGTGATGATGATGATGATGATGATTGAAGAAGAAGATGATGGTGAATAAAGGGTTGATTGTGAGGATGTTGATAAAACGATGCATATAATGCTCACGAATATGAAACAAGATGATGGTGAAAATGACGATGATGATCGCGTTGGTGCTGCTGCTGCTGATAAATTAATGAAGATGACATGGATCATTGCAATAATAATAATTACTTTTTCACCTCTAACAATCCGGAAGATCAATGCAGGAGTGGAGCAAGCAGTCATCGTTTGAACGCAAGGAGCTGAAGGAAAAAGAGATGATGACGATGATGATGATAATTATATGACGCTGATGATTACTGATAATTACCATAACTGTGTCTACCTCCACCAGATGAGACCTTAGAGAGCGGGTGCAGCAGGCAAATGGACAACGTGCAGACGATCCGCAAGACATGCAGGAGTGGATCAAGGAGCTGAAAGAAAAGAGATGAGACGATGATGATGAGAATAATAATGACGTTGATGACTAGATAATTACCATAACTGTGTCCTACCTCCTACCAGGTGCGTGACTTAGAGAGCGGGTGCAGGCAGGGCCAAGGACAATGTTGTAGATGATCCGCAAGATCATGCAGGAGTGGAGCAAGCAGTCCTTGTTGAGCGCAAGAGCTGAAGAAGGAGGTCTCCTGGCCCTGGAGGACCGTCAGGATAGGCTCAACAAACGCTATGCAGAGATCAACGTGCCGGGGAGAAGATCCACTCGCTGATGAAGGTAAGCACCAGAAACATTTCCTTTGTATAGGACGCACCATCAGGCCCGTGAATTTGTCATTACGAAAAGAAAAGAGATGTTAGGGTGATAACCCCTTCATATGCTTTTAGCTTTTCGCAATCATCCTTTATTTTGTTCTAGATCAATCCTTTGAACATATCCCTTGCTCATCAAGGTATAAGCAACTGAAAACATTCCAAAGAGATTCATACAGGATCAACCTTTCATAATCTTTTTCCCCTCACTATCTGCCATCATCTGGGATATAAAAATAACATCACACCTGTTCTTCACCCTACAGGAAAACCTTGCCTTGTTCAAGCAGAAGCTGGCAAGTGACCACTGGAAGGCAATACGTTTGGATTACCTGGATGACATGGTGGTCGATGGCTTCTATGCCTGCATTATTACTGTCTTTCATTCAAATCTACCCTCAATCTGGAATTAACAATACCATCTTGTCCATGTTTGTTGCCCTTTTAGAAAACCTTGCACTGTTCAAGGCCGTGGCTGGCAGTGACCACTGGAAGCATATGTTGATTACCTGGACGACATGGTGGGTTGATGGCTTCTACGCCTGCATCCTCTGCACACATCAACTACCTGCTGGAGAACACAGACGTCAAGCACTGCGTGGCGGCACATGTTTGAAGCTCGTCTGGAACTGCAGGTGAGTTGTCTTGGTGTACACAAAAAAGGGGGGAAAAAGGGCATATTTTGAGTGTATAGCTTGTTTGCTGCATGTTCATGAATGCTGCATGTCACTTAACTTACTCTCTGTGCCAATTTATCGGCTCAAAGGGCACGCGCTATAAATGGGTCACAACAGCAACATGATGTCAAGCACAAAAACAGTAAACTACACCAAGGAGCAGAAGAGACTGCATGGCAAATAAAGTAAACATGCTTTTGAATAATGTTATTGATGGGTGTGGACTTGGATTATATTAAATTATAATTTGTATGGCTTTTGAAAAATGATATGGAACCTATACTCTCCTTCCTTGTGCCAGACATGTCTACAAGAGATGCTCGGCTTGGGCAACAAAACAAAAAACAAACAAAATAGTACTATACTGATTCCCATTCACATGGGTCCATCAAATAAATTAAATCATGGTAAGGGTTGTCCTTTTAAACCAATTTCACTGCTTCTTTCTGTCCTAAAGGTGCCCGACATGATCTTCAACCCATCATTGGACTATGGAGTCTCGGACGGATTCTACGACTTGTGCTGTGGAGATGCTGATCAGTGACACGTACAAGATGCTTCCCTGGTCCAAGAGGTGGCTGAGCACAACGGCAATGTGCATTACCAGGTAATATATTTTGTTTAATTACGTAACGGTCCAAAACTTTCCATTTACTTACCTCATATATTTACTACCCAAATCCCAAATAGCTCATGTCAGTTACTGGGCATTTACCAGATGGTAGACTATTATGCTCGGTACAGTGCACAATCATTTGCAAAGACTGCCAGGACTATTTGCCAACCATATTGACTAAAGACAAAAGAGGACTCGTCAATTCTTTTGATCAATCATGCAATACTTAGATTTGAGTTTTCTCCCAGGTCAATACAAGTATTTGATTCAATACAAGTCTACCTAAACAAAAGTATTTCTTGTCAATAACAGAGTGACCTGGAGGGCAGGAGGAACTCTCTGAGCTGGCGAAAACGACCTGATGGATCGCGTGCAGACCATCATGACGAAGGCGCAGAGTACCCGCAACTCGTTCGACACTACGCGTACCTGTGGGTGGACGACGCAAGTGAGTTCATGCCGCCAGTTCTTGCTCTACAACCACGTGCTCACGTCGGAGGAGATCGAGGCGCACGCGGAGGACGTGTGCCCGAGTGCCCGCCTACGCCTGGACCAGTTCAAAGAACAGGTGCGTTGATTGGTGTCTCTTTTGTTATTTGAAATGTGTCCAAAGTAGGTTCTTGTGTTAGTTAAGAACGTAAATATTTGTAACTCCATTGCATCGTGCAAGTAAATTGAAGAGTAATTTTTCAATAAGGGATATGAAAGTAATCTCGTACATGGCTTATGCATGATGCACTTTGATATTTTTCTTCTTATTCACAGCAAAACTGATGAGATTGACCCATTAAAGGGATCTAGTAACTTTGTTGACTATTGCAAAAAAGTGATGAATGGTGATGCAATGTATATTATTGTTATCTCATATGTCCACAGGGTATTGTGTGTAAATTTCAAGTCAAATGGACATTGGCATGGCCAAGTAGTGAGCGAAAATGCAAAGTGATATTCAATAACTCACTGCACTCAATTTGTACACAGAGAAAAACTCGCCCGAGTTTTTCTTATCTGGAATACTTTCGATCGTACATATCACTTGTATCGAAAGGGAAATTTGAAAAACCGAAACCTTGTCCCATTTATTTTTGAGGATTTGGACAATGTTACTAAGTCCCTTTAAACAATAGAGCTCCACTAGACTTTAAGTATATTCCCTGCCATATCACATTCATATTGGTAAGCTTCTTTTCTTAGGTTGACACATAATGAGAGACTACAGTGAAGCAGATGAGATTGATCCAAGAACAAAGTCTTTGACATGTGGTTCAGAGTGGATGCCAAGCATTCAAGGCTGCACTGCTCAACATCATCAAGAAGTGGAGCTTTCATGTTCAAGCAGCATCTCATTGATCACGTCACCAACAGGTAAAGATGATCTAAATTACACATTTTTCTCATGTGATCTTGGCTTGTAATAAGTTTGGTCACATCAATTATGACTTATATTTAATTCTTGAATTGTTTACATTTAAAGTGATTCATTAACTTTGTCAATTTAACAAAAAGCACTTTGAGCTTTTAACACTTTCTCCTTGCACTTTGTCTAACGGTAACCTCCGAGAGTCATCGAGGTCAGCCACGTAGGCTTGACCCAGTCATGTGAGAAGGAAGCAACGACAACTACTGGTGGAGTGCATGGGTCATCTGATGTTGGTCAAGGACTAATCTCTGCCAGCTGTGAAATGTTTGATCTCAAAATTGTTCTAATTATTTAATTCTTGTACAAATTTCCTCTTGACTGGGACAGTCCTGGGTGACCTCCAAGAGTTCATCAAGAACAGCAACGGAGGGTTGACCCAGTCCGTAGAAGAGGGCGACTACAAACGGACTGGTGGAGTGCATGGGTCCAATCTGATGGCTGTCAAGGAAAGGACGTCGGCCACGGGATGAGATGTTTGAGCCCATCAAAGCAGACCATCGAGCCTCAAGACGTACGACCAGGAGAATGTCGGAGGGAGTCCACTTGCAACTGCAGGTAGATACTATTGATTGGTGTTGATAATTTTTGAATAGGGGATCAATGATAATTATGTCAGATTTGTGCAACCATATAACCAACTTTTTTTCAGGTGCTTCTTGATACATATAGTAACGTTTCCATTGCTAATATATATAGCTCACCCAATTTCAAATCTGGCTAGTCGCAACTGAAGTCTAAAGATCTTGATCTACTTGCCGAAGGCTACCAGGAAAAATATGAATTTGATTTATAGTAACATATTGTTGTTTAAAATTGTATATTATTTTGTTTATTCAGTACTTAGTCATAGCCTCTAGAATAGATTAGGAAAATTACATAACTTTATGACAGTATGCTCTAATCAACTGATGAGATATATAACATAAAAAGTGTAAACAATGTGTCCCTCTTGTATCACAGGACTACCAGAGCAGTAGAACAACACCAAGAAGATCGCCATCACCGTCAAGCAACGTACAAGTTGCTCCCCACAAAAGGCCCACGAGGTGCCCTTTATCAGGAACATCCTTGATGTGCTATTGTTGTTATATTGTTATACATTAACTACCACCCATTGTATCTTCTTTGTCTCGTCTTTGATGACAGGAGCTACCAAGAGC